>NW_026846588.1:89449867-89479297 GCF_025583915.1 Anolis sagrei ordinatus
CCCCTCTGGCTTCCTTAATCAGCCAGGATGGACAGGGGTCTAGGATGCATGTGGTGGGTCGCACCTCCCCAAAGATCCTGTCCACATCCTCAAGCTGAACCAATTGAAATGAATCCAATAAATATAAAGGCCCTACCAAAATCCATGGCATGGCCTTACCATTTTCCAGTTCTTCCTTTTAGTCTGAACATAACAAAAAGCCTCTTTTATTATTTTAACCTATCTAGCAAACCTGATCTCATTCTGCGCTTTAGCTTTTCTGCCTTTTTCCCACACGTTCCGGCTATTCGTTTGAATTCTTCTTTTGTGATTGATTTCCCACTTTTGCCATTTTGTGTACATATCTTTTAAAACTTAGCTTGAAATTCTTTAGTCATCCATCCATTATCAAAACTTTAGAGTGCCACTTTATTACCAACATATCCTGTGCCTCAATAAGCTTTTTGTATTCCAAATGAATAGAAATGTTATTGTTGATGCAGGATTTTAAAAAAACCACTTTGACTTGGGACTTCATCAGACAGATGACAGGAGAAATGAAGAAAAGTGGGGGAAAGAGGAGGGAACTGTCTTACCCAGTTCTGTCCCATTTTCCCCATCTCCTGGGATAGCCGTACATCCCATATGCTTACTGCAACTTTCCCCGCTTTCTCTTACTTGGCGTTGGGTAACACCTGACTCCTGAAAATGGCTGCTAGGTTCGTGCACTGCAGAAACGGAGCCCTACGGAGTCCCACCAGAAGTGTCCTTACATCATGTGAAGGGCCTCCAAAGGACTCCCGTGGAGCTCTGTTTCCACAACACATGGAAACAGAGCTTAGCAGACATCTGAGGAGGTACTTAGATAGTTAATATAGGCACTGAAGAATGTCCCTCAATTGCACGGTCATCAATTACATAATCCTTCAGTCTTTCAGCATTTAAGTTGGTAACCTTTAGAGTGACAGATTTACAAGCCAGTTGCTTTACACTATAAAATAATGGAAATATCATTGCTATCATGTGCAGTCACGATGGACTGACAGGGAACTCTCTTCCCAAAGATGTCATCTTGCCTTGTATTGATGTTGCTGATTGGGAACCATCCCAATGTGTTTTCAAGTGGGAGCATCAGAATGGTAACATCCATGCAGAAAGAGGAGCTGAAAAAGTGCTAAAAGAAGTACTGGGGACGCTGTTAAAGGCTCCTCCCTAAACTACAAACCCCAGAATTCTGCAGGAGGCAGAAACCAGATTTAAAGTGGATTTTTTTCTCTAGTGTGATGAGAGAGATACAGCTGGCTGCTCAGCTGACAGGGGTGGAGGAATGGAATAGAATATCTTACTAATGGTCAAGATTGCTGGCAGGCTGGGCAGTAAACCTGAATACTCAACAGTGCAAAACTTTACTGTAGTAGATTTTACTTGTTACTATCTGTGATCCCTCTACTGAACAAACAAACATTAAGAGAACTTGCAAGGAAAACAAGTTTGATTGGATCTGCTACTAAACACTTGTCCACAGTTTCACTGGCGTTGTTGCTCAATAGACTCCAAGCATCAATACCAACAGTCTTGTGATTTACTACGTAAACCCCTTTCTATCCTAATGTCCCTTGAGGTCAAGGAGAAACACTTGTTTCTTCTCCTTGTTGTTTTGTTTTTTATAACACTCTTGTGACATAACTCAGACTTAAATAACTCAGTAACTAAAAGGTAAAGGTTGTCCCCTGACATTAAGTCCAGTCATGTCTGACTCTGGGGTGTGGTACTCATCTCCATTTCTAAGCCGAAGAGCCAACGTTGTCCGTAGACACCTCCAAGGTCATGTGGCCAGCATGACTACATGGAGCGCCGTTACCTTCCTGCCAGAACGATACCTATTGATCTACTCACATTTGCATGTTTTCGAACTGCTAGGTTGGCAGAAGCTAGGGCTGACAGCTGAAGCTCACACCACTCCCCGGAATCGAACCTGATACCTTTTGGTCAACAAGCTCAGCAGCTCAGCGCTTTAACCCACTGCACTACCGGAGGCTCCAAGTAACTCAGTAACTAGTCAAGCTCAATCAGTGGCTTTCTAGTGACCTGGCCCTGGATCTTTCCAGTTTCAGGGGTGCATCTGCTTTGTAGAATTAATGCAGTTTGACACCACTTTAATTGCCATGAAATCATGGGAACTGTACTTTTACAAGGTCGTAGTCTTCTCTTACAAAGCAGCAGGCACCTCGCCAAACTACAACTTGCACAATTCCATAGCATTGAGCCATTAACTCTATCTCTACCTGCACACAATTTGCATCTATTCATTCTAAAGTACTACCTACTCTAAAAGGTATAATACTTAGATTAAATAACTAGAATTGTGTCAAAACCTGGTGCATACTTATCTACAAGTAAAGAAACTGAAAGCACAATTTACTTCTTAATAAATATTCATAGGATGGCTGTTAGTGTATTTATTCTCCACGATAAATGCTCCTACTTCTTGGCAGCCATACGAACAATTTATTTAATATTCTGTAACTTGTACCTGAAAGTGCCTGTGGTTTTGTGCATTAAAAAAGATAGCTCAGGAATAAAATTATAACCATTACCGTGTATTTTTTATTGTAATTATTTAAAGTTGTCCTCCTTTGGCATGCATATTGGGAGACGATATCTGCACGGAGAGGTGAAGTGTCCTTTGCGTGTATGAATGGAGCCACAGAATGCTCATGGTGCACCTAGAAAGAGAGAATGAGATATTTGTCACTCTGACATTGACCTCAAAATCTCAGCAGTCAAAACCTACTGTCACTGAATTTCTGCTTCTCTAGAACATTTCAATCTTTTACCTTTTTGCTGCAATGTAAGAGCAAATGCTTCTGCTCTATATGTCATATTCTCCAATAGATACAATCCAGGAAACATGTGGCTAAGCAACACTGCATTGCTATCAAAACGGTAAAGATTTATTAATGAGAAGGAAAATACAAGTTAGAGAAGACTTTTAAATACATTTTGTAGTAATAACCTGAGCAAAATCGTATTTTGTGTAAAATAATGTTTTGTGCCCCTTAAAAACTTGTTGTTTACATCATGCTTTTACACAAACAGGTCCCAACATTGGGGAGGGGGCAGCTGAACAATAACAACAAGCTTTTTCAGCATATCTGTACAGAAGTTAATTGTAAATGATATGATTATAACTGTATTGATTGTAAATGATATTATTATAACTGTATTTGTGTTTTCATTGGTTGCCCTAATGCTGGAGCGGCCTAGCTGTGAGGAGTGTGTTACCATGGAAACGATGCTGTAGAGAAGTGGGAGGAGCTTAGAGAGGAGAGTTTTGAAAAGCAACAGTTAAAGTCAGTTGGGGGTTTAGGCTCAGAGGAATGAAGAGTTAGGTTTTAGGCTCAGAGGAGTGCACAGTCATGAAGTGTTGAGAGAGAGAGTGGGAAGTAGAGAAGCAGTGTTTGTGAATAGTCAGAGGTTTCTTCAGTTTAGGAAGGCTGAAGGGGAAACCTTGTTAGTTTCATTAGTTAGAGAAGACTAATAGAAGCTTGTTTAGATCACTAGTTAAAAGTGAACTAGAGATCTGAGGTTTGATCACGGAAGGATCAAACAGGAAGACTATTCACCTCAGGAACCATTGTCTAATAAAGTGCTTCACCACAGCAAAAGTTATTATAAAGTGTAACATCAGAAGTCTGTACTGTATCGCAACCAAGTTATATGTAACGTTCTCCAAGCATTTTCCAAGTTTATCACCAAACTGCAACCATACGCTTTGTTTCAAAATAAACTTGTTCTCTTTGATTTTAAGACTGCCTCACCTCCATTAATTTTGCGTTCAGTGTGCCCAATCTCCCAAAATTACCTCACATCACAAATTGGTGGCACCATTAAGGATAATAAATAATAAATCGTAACTTCTCTCTCCTGAAACCCCTTTTCTTTGAATTGGGGCAAGCAGCCCTTTGCAATATCAAATACATTTTCTAACTTAGGACAAGAACATTTATGCAATTCTTTATATTTTTAGTTTGCACAGACAGGAAGTAGTTCTCCAGGGTTTCAGGTAGAGGTTCTTCCCATCCCACTCTGGAGCTGCCAGTGATGATTCTGGGTCCTTTTGCATGCTAGGTTACCTTTTTACTAATATGTAAGGGAAATAAACCCATTTTACATTTGCCATGGGGAAAGTTTCTCCATGGCAACTGAATGGCCATAAAATACAAATCCATGAAAAAGACTGGGTAAATTAACCTGCTCTGAGTTCTTTATAAAGTCTTGCACTCACATTAGAAAAAATATTAGTAATTTCCATTTCCGGATATAGAAGAAATTTCATGTTGAGATTATATATACTGGAAAATGTGAGAATTCAACTGAACCCCAGCTGACTCATAAAAAGAATTGGGTAGAGAACTGGAGAACGTGTGGTATATAAGTGGTTTCCTCATGGGAAAATTACAGAGCTTAACAAAGAACAAATTGTTATGGTTGTGAGCACTTAGTATTGTTTTCCTTCTTGATAAACATGATTCATAAACCCAGATTATAAAACAGGTCATTTTGGGGAGGGGGGGACCTTGCAGTTCCTCCAGATGAATTAGTTCCACACTTACCATGTTTGAGAAGAAAATGGGACAAACCATTCCTTTTTGCTACAGAGATTTGATTGAAATACAGTTTTGTGCAATTTGGTAATCTCCAAGACAATTGGACTATGTTTCCTATAATCCCACTTCTAGGTGTTGTAATCCAACACAGAGGTAGGACACTGGATTGGAGATGATGGGTGTAACAAAAAGAGCATAAGCACCCCTTGTGCTGATCTAATTGTATATAAAAATGCTGCTATATATGATCCAATGAAAACTAGAAATTTACTTACTTCCTTAATAGTAGGTCTTGGAAGATTTTACAATACTAATGGTGAACATTTTTTTTCTCCAAAAATTTGAAAGTGTGTTTTGAAAAGAAGGAAGCATCTGAGAGCTTGCCTACATTGACAAAAATTTTGCACATCTTTTTCTGAGTCCACACTAACTCATAGCAATAAGATTGCCATAAGTGGCCATATATTTCCTCAATGTAAGGGGATGGTCAACCATCCCTCCTCCTTTGCATTATTTTTGGCCACATGGCCATGGCAACTCCACTTCCCCCCACCACCACCATGATGCATGCAAATATAAAAAAGCGGGGTGCTCTAATATTGATATATTGATAGGGAAGTATCCACACACATGCACCTTCTCATTTTTTTTTATTCACATCAGAGAAGGACCAATTTATAGTGGGGAAAATCAAGTCATCTCCTGGACCAGGTAATCTCCCACCTTCTTCTTAGGCGATCCCTCGTTGTCCAAGTATGATGGCATTCCAAGTTCTTGTGAGTTGTTCTTGTGAGTGTGTGAGTTGTTTTAATCTGTGGAGGTGCACAGTCGGTCAACACACAGTCTCCACAGAGTGAGGGTCCCAACCAGTGGCATGGTTAACATGATGATGGTGGCTTCTCAATTTGTTGCAGCCTTCTTCCGCCTTCACAGCCATTGTAACATGTACCGTGTTGTCTTCCGCCTGATCCACCATTGAGGTCTTCGAATTTTGCTTGGTCTGGAACCCCCCTGTGACTCCTCCTGGGAGTGCATGACTTTGGTGGTTACACCCACAGGTTCATTGGAAGCCCCCTCACCACAACAAGGTGACAATCCATCTCCCACCAACCAGTTCTGCTTACAATGATGAGATGCCACTTGGGAGGACCTGCCACATCTCAATTTTGTCCTGACTTCCACCCCTGGTGGAGTGCATGATTGATTCCATAATGGGGGCTGCCAAAAAATGCCCCAGGGACATGTTTAGACAGCAAGGGGCTAACTTTTTTTTCATGTCAGGAGTGACCCAAGAAACTACAAGTCACTTCTGGTGTGAAAGAATTGGCCATCTGCAAGGATGTTGCCCAGGGGACACTTAGATGTTTTACCATCCTATGGGAGGCTTCTCTTATGTCCCCACATGAGAAGCTGGACCTGACAGATGGGAGCTCACCCTGCTTTCCAGAGTTTAGCTGCTAACCTTTCAGTCAGAAGTCCTGCCAGCACAAGGGTTTAACCCATTGCACCACCGGCTAACTGATCTCCTGAGAGGAGTAATTGATTACCTTCACTTCTACCTGTCACTTTCTCCTTTTTTTCACCCATTATGCCACTGGTGCACTGATGTGCATCTCTCCCAGAAATGGGAGGGAGCCTTGAAAAGCAGTTTAAGGCCATTTTGTGGTAATGTAATTACTTTCTTGGCCTCAAACTGGTTGCAGGCATGTCAATCTGATCAATCAAGAAGCTGGATTATACTGTCAGTGTTGAAGTGCCCTTAGAATCTACTGTACATTTTTGCTCTGTGTAGACAAGCTCTAAGCCTGCCCTGTCAAATGGCCCAGACCGATTCTGGAAAGTGTAACAAAATAATTCAGCTTTATTAGTAACTAAATGTGAATGTAATTTTTAAAGTGCAGACACAATGGAAACTAAAAACTTCAGTAGCTAGCAATGTTTATTAGGAATTATCAGAAATCACAATTCTGATAATTCAATTTTAAACCATTTTCTGCAAGGGAGAAAGTCTCTGTTCCCTGTTATTTATAATATATGTATTTTAATCAGAAATTCTTCCTGGCACAGCATTAAAAACTAAATGTGGCCTTGGAAATAATTTCCTCATCTAAATAAGTTGACAAAAACGAAGGGTGCAGAATTAATGGTGTACAATTAATGCTTTTTGACACAACTTTAATGCCTGTGGCAAAATGCTATGAAATCTTGGGAGTTGTAGTTTAGCGAGGCAGAGAAGACCCAAGATCTTGTAAAACTACAACTTCCATGATTTCATAGCATCAAGTCACAGCAACTGAATGCTGCCAGATTACATTAATTCTAAATGTATTTATTTATTTCCTTCTCAGCCTGAAGGCAACTCAAGGCGGTTTATAGTCGGCAATCAATGCCCCTAACAACATAAAATTAAAGAACATTAACATATAATGTAGACCATATAAAAACAGTAGAAACAATAAAAACAATAAAACACTAGTCCTCAGCGTCTCATTACTAAAATCATTTCCCCATCGCATCATCCAATCGTTCTGTGGATCTAAATTAGTATGTTACATTGCTCAAAAGCCAGGTTTTAACTCTTTTTCAAAATGGTAGGAGGGAGGGGGCCAATCCAATATCCCTAGGGAGGGCATTCCATAGTCAAGGGACTACAGCTGAGAAGGCCCTGTCTCTTGTTCCCGCCAATCGCATCTGCAAAAGAGGCGGGACCGAGAGCAGGGCCTCCCCAGATGATCTTAAGCTCCTAGCTGGTTCATAGGGAGAGATATGTTCAGACAGGTAAGCATGTAGATGCACCCTTCAATGTTCCTAAGATTTTAGTCACTGCTGTATGCTATTCTAGACAAAAAAAATCATTAACTTACACATATGATTGGAATACTGTTTGTGGAAGAGCGATACCACAACCGTTATACATGTGTCATCATGCTGTGTGTTTATTTATGCAGTTCATATGTACTTCTCACAACAAACTGCCGATTCTGGTTGTAGTAATGATGTTTGGTGCACTGCTCTTCTTGTTGTTCGCTGCTCTGTTGAGGGCTTTTACCCTTCGAGGCAGCCTATTCATAATAACATTAATTAACTTGAAATGTTCTCGGTCATATTTCAGAGTAATCCTAATTTGAAATTGCATGATTATGACTCTGTTAATTTTTATCTTCCAGATCTCACTTAACTTGGTTTTATGTCAATCATTTACGGCCCAGTATATTTTGTCATAGGATTTTCCTAACCAACTAGAGTAATGCATTTCTTAATTGACAATTTGCTGTTGTCTGACAATGTCCAGAATCGGCACCTAAGATAATTGCCCCATTCTGCCTAATCACAGCAGTGTGCTGCTACAGTTGTTCCTCGCCTCCTGGTAAGACCAGTCTTTCCTCATTTCTTTAGGTTCCCTGCCGTGGGAGAGTCCGCAGTCTACTAGAGTCCATTATTTTGTCACTGACCCTTGTCTAAAATTAGCTGATCATAGTAAAACAAATCTCTACCTCATGTTGCTCCAATTAAATTACAACAAAATTAATTTGAAAACCCTTAAAAACCAATTAACCTTTTTTTCAGAATCTTTTTTTATGCCTGGAGACAGCAAAAAATCTGCACAAAGACCATTCTGGTAGGAAAACGTCATGGGCTGGCTTGAATACACTGGAAGTAAGTATTTTCTGGCCTCTGTATTTTCTCGGTGGTTATATTTCATTAAACTTCTCATTACTTTAATATGTGCCTTGATGCCACAAAGTTCAGTTGTGATGGTTATTAATTAACCTACATGTATAAAACTAGCTTGGGTTGTTCCTACACTAAGAATTTATCACCTGACACTTTTGCACTTTAAGTCAGAAGGAAAAAAGATAGTGGGTTATTCCAGGAGAAGCAAAAGAGTCTCTGAAAATATGGGGAGTTTCCCGTTCTTTTTGAAACTCCTTCTTGAAATATCCTGGGTTTCCCTCATTTTGATCTCTCTAGAGTTCTTTCTCCTCCTCCTCCTCACCCTGCCACTGATATATCTCATATCTGAACTCATGCAACATTTCAGAAATTGATTTTCACCAGTTTCCACTGGACTTTCTTTATTATTATTCAGGCATTTTGGTCAACATACTAAGGTGCTGTAGCAATATTGCACTAATTAAATATTATAATAACTTTGTTTTGGTGCTAATGTTAGAATCATGGAATCATGGATTTGGAAGGGCCATGCAGTCAAACCTTTTGTCATCTAGGAGTATGCATTTAATAACAACAACAACAACAACAACACTTTATATTACACCCTATCTCCCCAAGGGGACTCAGAGCGATCACAGTGCACATACACAGCAAACATTCAATACTGTTTTGGAGAGACAATATAGAGACAGACGGAACAGAAAGGAAGTATGTTGTATCAACGTCAACATCCAGCTTTTTGGTGCCTTGGAAGGTTGTGCTTGAATCCAGCCCCAGTGGGGTGCTGTCGCTCCATTATCTATGATGAAGAGCCATCAGGAGTTATTCCTTCCTTTCAGTCACCTGGCATTTTCTGATCTTTTTTCTTTATGGTGTCATAAAATACTTTCCCCACTTGTTTTAGTGGTACCTAATTTCTCTAATTACAGCTCAAGCTGTTTTTGAACTGCTTAGGTCAACAGTAAGCTGGGCTTGACCGTCAGCAACTCACACCAACCCGGGGCTTTGAACTGGCAACCTTTCGGTTGGTAGATCTTATCATTGCTGGTGATTTACCACCTGTGCTAAACCAAAGCACTCCCAACAAGTTGGCCATCCAGCCTCTGTTTAAAAACCTCTTAATAGGAGATGCCACCATCCTCTGGAGAAGCATATTCCATTGTCAAACAGTTCTTACCTTCTGGAAGTTTTTCCTAACATTTTGGTGGAATCTCCTTTTCCTTCTTTTCTATAGGGGTGCATCAATCTACAGTATAGTTTGACACAATTTTAACTGCTATGGCTCAGTGCCATGGAATCATTGGATTTGTATTTTGGTGAGTCACCAGTATTCTTTGTCAGAGAAAGATAAAGACCTTGTAAATCTACAATCCCAAGGTTCCATAGCATTGAGCCATGGCAAATAGAGTGATGTAAAACTGCATTAATTCTACAGTATAGATACACCCTTGGATCTCCAGCTCAACTTGATGCTCAATCTCCAGTGGAATGTGACAACAGAGTTGCACTGAAGGACCTAGAGATTTAAATCAAAACCCCAAAAGTCAGACCCGTACTGTATATGTGGAAGGTCAACTGTAATTGGATCATGTGGAAATGTCCTACGAATGAAAGAATGCATCTAGAAGTCATAGCTGGGGCATACACATCAAACACACACAAGAGCTGACATAAAAAGTTAGGAGTGAGGGCTAGGGAAACCATTATTGCTGAGGCAAAGTTCCAATGCACTAAAAAAGAATGAGTAATTGTTACTGCAATTGATTGTAAAACACCTGCATGAGAATGTTTGTTATATAAAAATAGGTTTAGCCCTTTAGGCTCATACTCACAATAGAATAAAACCTCAAGCAGAGTATCATTGTTTTGGAAATAGAACTCTTTGTAAGTGTAAGTATAACATGTTTGTAATATATATTATTTGATGTTTAATTGCACTGTGTTTAATATATTATTGAACAACTTGTAAGCCACTGTATGTTCTCTATAAGTTCCAAACTATCTATGAAAGGCATCACAGATAATTGATCATATTCTTCAATTGTTGGGCTTAATGATAAGAGTAAATAGTATGTACTAATATTGTTAATCTTACTAAGTCAGGAAGCACTTAGCACAACATATATTAATGTAAACTAACATTTACAGACTCAGTCACCAGATGAAGACTCAGTGTGGGAATTGAAACCGGTTATGGATTAGGAGTCTACTCATCTTACAGGAAGAAATAAGAAAACAAATAAGGAAATGTATTATATTGTGACTGTAACTACAATGCATCATACTGTGAATCTAACCATTTGATGGTGATTTGTAACAACCTATCTAGAATCTGTATGCAGAACATATCATGCGAGGTGCGGGGCTTGACGAATGCAAGGCTGGAGTTAAAATTGCTGGAAGAAGCATTAACAACCTTAGATATGCAGATGATACCACTTTGATGGCTGAAAGCGAGGAGGAGCTGAGGAGCCTTCTAATCAAGGTGAAAGAAGAAAGCACAAAAGCTGGGTTGCAGCTAAACATAAAAAACCAAGATTATGGCAACAAGAATGATTGACAACTGGGAAACAGAGGGAGAAAACATGGAGGCAGTGACAGACTTTGTATTTCTAGGTGTAAAGATTATTGCAGACACAGACTTCAGCCAGGAAATCAGGAGACGCTTACTTCTTGGGAGGAGAGCAATGTCCAATCTCGATAAAATAGTAAAGAGTAGCGACATCACACTGGCAACAAAGATCCACATAGTTAAAGCAATGATATTCTCCATAGTCACCTACGGATGTGAGAGCTGGATCTTAGGGAAGGCTGAGCGAAGGAAGATAGATGCTTTTGAACTGTGGTGCTGGAGGAAAGTGCTGAGAGTGCCTTGAACCATGAGAAGATCCAACCAGTCCATACTTCAGGAAATAAAGCCCGACTGCTCATTGGAGGGAAGGATAGTAGAGGCAAAGATGAAGTACTTTGGCTGCATCATGAGAAGAAAGGAAAGCTTAGAGAAGACAATTATGCTGGGAGAGGGGCCGACCAGGGGCAAGATGGATGGATGGTATCCTTGAAGGGACTGGATTGACCTTGAAGGAGCTGGAGGTGGTGACGGCTGACAGGGAGCTCTGGCGTGGGCTAGTCCATGAAGTCACAAAGAGTCTGAAACGATTGAACGAATGAACAACAACAATCTAGAATCTACATTCATTTATTGTATATAATATAGGAATCAATGACATTTAATATCTTGTTATCATTCCAATAATGGATACTTGTCTATTCAAATTACCAGTGCAACCAGAAAACTATATATCTTTCTGAGAAAGAGAACAAATTGCCAACTGCCCACTGGACAAGCAGATCCCGTTGATAAGAACCAAAAGAAATCTCTGGAGCAAACTATAGGCCTATCTAGTCCAGTAGCCTGTTTCTCATTGTGGACAACCAGGAAGCCCACAAGCAGGATTTGAATGCAACAGCACCCTCCCACGCACTGACTGCAGCAGCACAACTCACATATTGCCTTCAATATTGGATTACTATAGAGCTTTTATAACTAGTTGCCAATGATAGCATTATCCTCCATGGAAACCTGAAAATATTTCACTATTCTGGAAAAATACTCCAAATCAGTGCTGTCCACATGCATACACATATTGCCGACAGTTCCTGGTTATAGCCAAGTGCAACTTTTAAAGGTAATATAGTCACTAAGAAGAAAAGACAAAAACTGCATCCTTTTTAAAAGTTTGTATTATCAAATAATATTTGTCATTGTGTTGACAAAGCCTCAAGCAGTGATTAGTAGGGCAATCTGAAGTCATAGAGGGGGTTGGTAAAGACCTTGGTTTGTCACTGGCTAAGCTTCTGTACTGTGTGTGTGTTTTTTTCGAGAGGAAGAGAAGGAAAAACAGGAGGCAGAGTTAAGTGGTAACACATTATAAGCAATGACATTTGTCAGAATCCTCTATCACCTTTTACTTAATGTTACATTAAGTATACTTAGCTACATAGCAGAAGTGGTAGAAAACCTGTTAGTGGATTGCGAAGATGTCTATTGGGACACTGCCAAGAGTGCCCAATGTGCATTGGGACCAATGTGCATCAGTGTACAATGAGCACTGGGCAACATGTCAGCTCTACTATGTAATAGTGTAACAGCAGCTCTCTACTGGAAAAATAGACATTATGAAACTGGCCGATTCTAATTCCTGCATATGTAAAACTATTTACAAATATGTTACTTCCGTACAAAATTCTGGTCATAATTTGTAACTAATTTGTATCTGCACTGAAGAAGTAATGCAATGTGACATCACTTTATCTGCCATGGCTCAAGGTATTAGGGGAGCTGTAATTTTACAATATCTTTACTATTCTGATGATCAATGAGTGCTGGGGCCTCACCAAATGACAACTCCTGGGATTCCATAGCATTGAGCCATGAAATATCAACTCTTCTTGCATAAGGTATGCTGTTAAACAGGGGCGGCTCAACCCATTACGCAAAGTAAGCATTTGCAGTATAGTTGATTTTGCCCAGGGGCACTCTTGAGGTGCTCTTGGGGGAAAATAGACCTTGACATATGCGAGTTGTAGTTACTGGGATGTATAGTTCACCTACAATCAAAGAGCATTCTGAACTCCACCAATGATGGAATTGAACCAAATATGGCACACAGAACTCCCACCATGAACAGAAAATATATATCAGTGATTGGTTGGGGGCGCCAAAATACTGTTTGCTTACCGTTGAAAATTACCTAGGGCCGCCTCTGCTGTTAAAGTAAATAACAAGTCTAATATTTTTCAAGGTAATGTTTTTATCCTGAGATTATGCCCTTGGGTTTCAGAGCATGAAACTCATGGTTAAGAATTGGGAACCTCATCTTTAAGACTTTGTTGGGGATGGAGGGGAAACAAAATCTTAGGAGTTTATTTTTGCTGGAGTATATTTTTTTCTAATAGTAGCATATTAGCTAATATTTTTAATGTAAAGAATAATGTTTACTTGCTATTTCTTAAAATGTTTGAGAGGCAATTTTTAGATAATTTTGTTCTATATTCCCTGAATTATTATAGTAGTGAGTAAAGCATTTTTAAAAGGAAAAATAATGTCTAAAATTTTAAAGATAATATTTTTACCTCAGAGAGAAGTAATAGAGGGATCTAGGCAAGGAGCAGTCAAAGAAGGAAGGGCATTGGGGAGAAAATTGAAAAGGAGCCTTAAAGGGTTTTTTTAAAAAAAGAAAGAAAGAACATATTCAGAAAGGCATGGTGCATAATCGGCTTGTGCCTGGATCCATTTTTAGCTGGCCCTTCAGCCAATCTGGCTTCTCGTTTTCGTTCATGAGCCTGAAACAGCGGAGGCCCAGCCATCACAGAATCCCATTCAAAAAGAGACCACGTGGTAGCCGATCATGGCTTCTCCTCCCCTATTCAGCATCATAATTGAGTCTTTTTTATTTTCCTTTATTTTCCTGATTCTTTTTATTTAGTGGAACTGACTGGGAGTTGGGGACTTGAGGGATGGTGGGTGGAGTGTGTGCGTGCTAGTCTGGGGACTTAGAGAGTCACCCTTTTAGCTTCTTTTTCTCCTCCTTCAAAAAAATACTTCTAAAAGATAGTAATAATTATTAATAATAGTAATCCCAGCCAAAAAAAAAAGAGAAACCTACCTCTCCTCTAGAGTAGAAAGTCAAAACAGCTTTAAGGAACCAAAACCCAATCAGCAATGACTCAAAATTGCAGGCACCAGGCAAAACAGAGGGGATTTTTAAGGTAGTCCAGGAGGATAGCCCCACTAAGCTCTAGGTCATCACTCTTAAGTTCCTTCCCTGGGCCTCCTTTAAAAACTGTGTGGCGCATGCACCTGCCTGCAGAAGGGAAAGTATTACGGAAAGAGATAACTCTCTGATGCTTTTAATCCAAGTTTTAACTCTTTGAATGGATGAAGCTGACAATTATTATTTTATTGTAATTTATTGAAGAGCTATATTTTTTACATCTTATACAGTTTTAACTGTCTGGCTGTATATTCCTTGAAGCTTGACTTTTTTACTCCTTTTATTAGCCAATGTCTTTTATTTTTGAAGGATCAGTGGCACTTATTTCGCATGCCAGTAGGTAATGCTCAAGATCCTGCAAGGTAGACTCCAGCAATACATGGAGCGAGAGTTGCCAGATGTTCAAGCTGGGTTTAGAAAAGGCAGAGGAACGAGAGACCAGATTGCCAATATCCGCTGGATAATGGAGAAAGGCAGGGAGTTTCAGAACAACATCTACTTCTGCTTCATTGACTATTCTAAAGCCTTTGACTGTGTGGATCATAATAAATTGTGGCAAGTTCTTGGTGGGATGGGCATCCCAAGCCACCTTGTCTCTCTCCTGAGGAATCTGTACAAGGACCAAGTAGCAACAGTCAGAACTGACCACGGAACAACAGACTGGTTCAAGATTGGGAAAGGCGTACGGCAAGGCTGCATACTCTCACCCAACCTTTTTAACTTGTATGCAGAACACATCATGCGATGTGCGGGGCTTGATGAATGCAAAGCTGGGGTGGAAATTGCTGGAAGAAACATTAACAACCTCAGATATGCAGATGACACCACTCTGATGGCCGAAAGCGAGGAGGAGCTGAGGAGCCTTCTAATCAAGGTGAAAGAAGAAAGCGCAAAAGCCGGGTTGCAGCTAAACATCCAAAAAACCAAGATTATGGCAACAAGAATGATTGACAACTGGAAAATAGAGGGAGAAACCGTGGAGGCCGTGACAGACTTTGTATTTCTAGGTGCAAAGATTACTGCAGATGCAGACTGTAGCCAGGAAATCAGAAGACGCTTACTTCTTGGGAGGAGAGCAATGTCCAATCTCGATAAAATAGTAAAGAGTAGAGACATCACACTGGCAACAAAGATCCGCCTAGTCAAAGCCATGGTATTCCTTGTAGTAACCTATGGATGTGAGAGCTGGACCTTAGGGAAGGCTGAGCGAAGGAAGATCGATGCTTTTGAACTGTGATGTTGGAGGAAAGTTCTGAGAGTGCCTTGGACTGTGAGAAGATCCAACCAGTCCATCCTCCAGGAAATAAAGCCCGACTGCTCACTGGAGGGAAAGATATTAGAGACAAAGTTGAAGTCCTTTGGCCACATCATGAGGAGACAGGAAAGCTTAGAGAAGACAATGATGCTGGGGAAAGTGGAAGGCAAAAGGAAGAGGGGCCGACCAAGGGCAAGATGGATGGATGGCATCCTTGAAGTGACTGGACTGACCTTGAGGGAGCTGGGGGTGGTAACGGCCGACAGGGAGCTCTGGCGTGGGCTGGTCCATGAGGTCACGAAGAGTCGGAGACGACTGAACGAATGAACAACAACATAAATGTAGTAATGTTGATTTGGTGGCATTTAATGTTTGCCAATTTTATGTTTTATGTTTGGAAGCTGCCCTGAGTCCCTTTGGGGAAAGAGGGCGGATTAAAAATAATTAATTAAAAATTCCCAACCGGTCTCCTAAGGTAAATTGGTGTAACCAGGTGAGCGGGCCCTCTGGGTTGAAGGTGGTGCTGCTGAACGCCAGATCTGTCAACGGAAAAACGACCTGGATCCAGGACCTAATCCTCGATGAGCGGGCAGATCTGGCGTGCATTACGGAGACCTGGTTGGATGCAGTGGTCTATAGAGATTCCATCCATCTGACCAGGAGCCCCATCCCGCAGACCACAAACTTTGAATGCGTTCACCTGAGGGTGGGTGACCGGGACAGAATAGGGATTCTGTTAGTGTACCGTCCACCTCGCTGCACTACAGTCTCCCTACCTGAGCTAGCGGGGGTAGTCTCGAGCCTGGCGTTGGAGCCTCAACGGCTTCTTGTGCTGGGACTTCAACATCCATGCCGAGGCGACCCTCACAGGAGCGGCTCAGGACTTCATGTCTGCCATGGCAACCATGGGGCTGTCCCAACAAATATCTGGCCCCACCCACTGTGCTGGACACACATTGGACTTGGTTTTCTGCCAGGGATGGGAGCAGGGTGGCGGTGTGGAGGAGTTGTCCATCTCTCCGTTGCCATGGACCGACCACTTCCTGATCAGATTTAGGCTCACTACGCCCCCTAACCTCCGCAAGGGTGGAGGACCCATTAAGATGGTCTGCCCCAGGAGGCTTATGGATCCGAATGGATTCCTGACGGCTC
Organism: Anolis sagrei ordinatus; assembly: GCF_025583915.1. Lineage (NCBI taxonomy): Eukaryota > Metazoa > Chordata > Lepidosauria > Squamata > Anolidae > Anolis > Anolis sagrei. The sequence goes on from NW_026846588.1 coordinate 89,466,316, forward strand.
TTGGGGATTTCCCGCCACCTCGGTAGGTGACCATGTCGAGGCCTTGGTCGCTCTCTGGAATGGGGAGATGACCAGGGCAATTGACATGATCGCTCCGGAACGTCCCCTCTCAAGTAGCCGAGCTAAACCAGCCCCTTGGTTTACTGAGGAGCTGGCAGTGATGAAGCGAAGGAAGAGGGAACTAGAGAGCGTGTGGCGTTCGGACCCAAGCGAGCCAAATCGACACGGTTTGTGTCCTTTTTAAGGGCATATGCCGCGGCAATAAAAGCCGCAAAGAAAACTTTCTTTGCGGCCACTATTGCGTCTGCAAAAAACCGTCCGGCGGAGCTGTTTCGGATTGTCAGAGGTCTTTTAACTCCGCCACCTCAGGCGGGAGCCCTGACAATTCGGACACGCGCTGTGAAGCCTTTGCTCGGTTCTTTGCAGACAAAGTCGCTTTGATCCGTTCTGGGCTGGACACCGTTAGATGCAGTCTCCGAGGATGTGACACGAGCACCTGCTTGTCCCATTTTGATGGATTCTTTTCAGTTTGTGAAACCCGAGGATGTGGACAAGATACTTGGAGGAATGAGGCCCACCACGTCCATCCTAGACCCCTGCCCATCCTGGCTTCTGAAGGAGGCCAGAGGGGGATTGGCTGAGTGGGTAACGGTGGTGGTTAATGCCTCCCTTCAGGAAGGCAAGATTCCAGCGAGCCTAAAACAGGCTATTATAAAACCGCTGTTGAAGAAACCATCATTGGACCCCACTAAATTGGACAACTTTCGGCCTGTTTCCAATCTCCCCTTCTTGGGCAAAGTCATGGAAAGCGTGGTGGCCTCACAACTCCAGGTATTCTTGAGAGACGATTATCTGGATTCGGCACAGTCTGGTTTCAGACCGAGACATGGTACCGAGACGGTCTTGGTCGCCTTAGTGGATGATCTGCGCCGGGAGCTAGACAGGGGGAGTGTGTCCCTGTTGGTGCTCCTGGACCTCTCAGCGGCCTTCGATACCGTCGACCACGGTATCCTTCTGGGGCACCTTGCGGAGATGGGTCTTGGGGGCACTGCTCTGCAGTGGCTCCAGTCATTTCTGGAGGGTCGTACCCAGAAGGTGTTATTGGGGGACTCCTGTTCAACACCACAGCCTTTGACCTGTGGGGTTCCACAGGGTTCTATACTGTCCCCCATGCTGTTTAATATCTACATGAAGCCGCTGGGTGAGATCATCCGGAGTTTCGGGGTGTGGTGTCATCTGTACGCAGATGATGTCCAACTCTGTCACTCCTTCCCACCTGCTACTAAGGAGGCTGTCGAGGTCCTGAACCGGTGCCTGGCCGCTGTAATGGTCTGGATGAGGGCGAACAAACTGAAATTAAATCCAGACAAGACAGAGGTACTCCTGGTCAGTCGCAAGGCCAAACAGGGCATAGGGTTACAGCCTGTGCTGGATGGTACACTCCCCTGAAGACGCAGGTTGCAGCTTGGGTGTGATCCTGGATTCATCATTGAGCCTGGAACCCCAGGCGGTGACCAGGGGAGCATTTGCACAGCTCAGGCTTGTGCGCCAGCTGCGCCCGTACCTCGGGAAGTCTGACTTGGCCATGGTAGTACACGCTCTGGTCACATCCCACCTTGACTACTGCAACGCTCTCTACGTGGGGCTGCCCTTGAAGACGGCCCGGAAGCTTCAACTAGTCCAGCGCGCGGCAGCCATGTTACTAACGGGAGCGGGACGCAGGGAGCACACAACGCCCTTGTTGTCCCAGCTCCACTGGCTGCCGATCTGCTACCGGGCCCAATTTAAGGTGCTGGTGTTATCCTACAAAGCCCTAAACGGTTCCGGCCCAAAATACCTTTCGGACCGCATCTCGGCCTATGAGCCCACGAGGACCTTGAGATCATCTGGGGAGGCCCTTCTCTCGATCCCGCCTGCTTCACAGGCACGCCTGGCGGGGACGAGAGAGAGGGCCTTCTCGGTGGTGGCCCCCCGGCTGTGGAACGACCTCCCTGTTGACATCAGACAGGCGCCCTCCTTTTGTCCTTCCGTAGGAGCCTAAAGACCTGGCTTTTCGAGAAGGCATTTAATTGAATATACGGTAACTGGTATTTGACATCTGGAACGGAATATGGACTACGATATTGGATATGACTCTATGATATGACGGAGCGGATTATTTAGTGTAACTTATAGTATTGTATATTATTGTTGTGTGGATTGCTTGTTTCTGTTTTTGTAAACTGTTTTTATATGCTGTACACCGCCGCGAGTCGCCCTAGGGCTGAGAGCGGCGGTCAATAAATGCACCAAATAAATAAATAAATAAATTTTTCGGGTGCAGACCAAAAAAGGCTATCCGGCTACCTGTCCGTTTTCAGGAGGCAAGCAAAACCAGATACAGGGGCCTACTGATATCTGGCCAGTAGAAATGGATCGAGGTGCAGCCAAAATGCACAAGCCTAGTGAATAATATCAAAACCCAGTGGTGAAGCCAAATGAACACAGCCCCCAAAACAGTGACTTTAACTTGTCATTTGATATGTATGTAAGCCTCTTCAAGGAAGATTTTTATGTTAACTTGAAATGATCTCTGAATATATGTAATATTTCATAATTACTATGGATATATTATATTCTCTCTTTATATAGATCTAGATATATGCACATATACATACCAGCACACATGCACACACACCAAACTCATTAGCTGTTTCTTGCATTACATGATAATCTCTCAGCATTACTCACACATAAAGGCAAGAGGCAACATTAGACACACATACATAACAAATGGATTCAAATGAGCATACTTTACCCAAAGTATTGGCAAGCCTGACTGTTCTGCTTTGTGGGATTACAATAATCCGTCTTTAATTCTTTCCTTCAATAAATCGACTACAGTAATTGCTAAAACTATAAAAAAATATAGATATAGAATGATATATACACTTACACACCAGCCTGAGATCAATAGCTCCATCTGGTGGTCTTACTCAGATTTTTATAACACAAAAGTAATCTTACAATGTATTGTCGAAGGCTTTCATGGCCGGAATAACTGGGTTGTTGTAGGTTTTTTCGGGCTATATGGCCATGGTCTAGAGGCATTCTCTCCTGACGTTTCGCCTGCATCTATGGCAAGCATCCTCAGAGGTAGTGAGGTGTTACAGTTTAGACCGTGTTCATGCATATGTTCCTGTTGTATGCCTTCAAGTCCTTTCTGGCTTATGACAACCCTAAATTGAACCTATCACAAGATGTTCTTGGCACAATTTATTCAGAAAGGGGTTTGAGAGAACGTGACTTGCCTAGGTTCACTCCATGCATTTCCACAGCTCAGCAGAGGATTCAAATTTTAGTCTCCAGGACATCATATTGCCTCCTTTCTGTATATGTACATATGCCTTCAAGTTGCCTATCAACTTATGGAGATTCAATTAATTCCATAGTATTTTCTTAGACAGGATGGTTTTGACAGTTCCTTCCTCAGAAATATAGCGTACTGATTATTCAGAAGAAAATTTCACAATATCTCAAACTGGATTCATTACCCATGGGGGGGGGGGGGGACATTCACAAAGGCTCTTCAGTTCTCAGTAAATACAGTTCCCAGCTCAGCAGCCTCCCATTCCCTGATGTTTCAGTCCCAAAAAGCTAAAGGAGACAGGACTTTTCAATTGTCACAGTGCTGCTGGTGATGTCAAGAGGGGAATCTTGTGTTTGTAAAATTAAAATGTGTGAAAGAGACGAATAGATAGTCAATGTGGAATTTCTTTGCAATTGCCAGAGTTTGACAAGCCATGCTGAATTACTACAGGGTCTTGAAGGAATTCATTTTGCCATTCAGCATTAACAGACTTATTTTTTATTATTTTATTTTATCTGACTTAAAAATAATGCCATCCAATTGTTTGATTCCCTCTCCTTGCAGGGTTCAGCTGGTTCCAACTTTACTTTCTTCTCAGGGCCAAGTCAAAACATGGCTTTTTATTAAAGTCAGCGGCAGCTAGACTACTCATTGGAGCGTCATACAGAGAGCATACCACCCCTTTGTTATGTCAGCTCCACTGGCTGCCGGTCCAATTCCGAGCACAATTCAAAGTGCTGGTTTTGACCTATAAAGCTCTATACAGTTCCAGCCCAGCTTACCTATCCAAATGTATCTCCCTCTACGTTCCACCTCAAAATTTAAGATCTTCTGGGGAGGCCCTGCTCTCGCCCCCACCTTTGGTGCAAATACGCTTGGCGGGGATGGGGGACGGGGCCTTCTCGGTGGTGGCTCCCTGCCTATGGAACTCACTCCCCAGGAAAATCAGGTCAACAACATCCCTACTCGCCTTCAGGAGGAAATTGAAAACGTGGTCATGGGACCAGGCCTTTGGGTAGCTGGCAGATAATTGACAATGTTGTGGAATGATAATGTTGTGGAAAATGGACTATGGACAGGCTTCTGATTGTGTTGTGCTCGCTGAATTTGTTTCTACATAAGGCTAGACAGCCAGTACTATTGCACTTTTCATTAATAAACTTTTTATTTTAAAACTAATTTTGAAATCAATTTACTATGTTTTTATATATTTACGGTATGTATTATTTATATGTAATGGCATCGAATTGTGCTGGATGTAAGCCGCCCTGAGTCCCCCTTCTCCAGGAGTTGAGAAGGGCGGGGTACAAATGTTTGAAATAAATAAATAAATTTGGGGGGGGGGGTTACAGCATTATTTTTTAACCTCCCGAGATACTTTTCAGATGCCAGAGCCTGTCTAATCTTGATTCAGTAGGTTTGAAGGTACTGAATCAATTTGTCACGAATTGATCCATCTCTGATTTTGAGTAAGGCCCTTTCTACACTGCCACATGATCCAGATTATCAAATCAGATAATCCATATTATCTACTTTGAACTGGATTATATGCATCTACACTGCCATATAATCAAAGCTGATAATTTGGATTCCATATGGCAGTGTAGAAGGGGCCTAAGACAGAGGGATCCCCAAATTGTACCAGCTGTCACCACACAGTGATGTTTTGCACTCTAAGGTTTAATGGGATTTCACTGCGAAGTCTAACCTTCCCCTTTTCCAACTTATGATTTTGTAGACTTTTTCCCCCTCTGGGCTATGAGAGTGCTACACACACACAGTTATAGAGCAAAATGTGGAGAGAGAATGGAAAGGTTAATATAAACATTTTCTTTTAATGAAAGCTTTTTATTCTCAGCAAGCAATCTTACATTAGCAAAAGGATATTTTGTACATGAAGGCACCTTCAATCAGGCAATTCTTGGAAGTAGTTACAAAGCTACGAGAAAGAAATCTAAGTCATAATCTGCCAAGGTTAAAAAAGAAACATAAATCCTTATACAAACAGTAAGCACATTCCTATTCCATTCATGATACAGTGTTCTAGGTCTTTGGATGCTTATGGGCGACTGGACTTCCTTAGAAATAGTGAGGGAAGCAGCACCTCCCTTACATCCATTAGACTGAAAGTCCTTCAGAGTCTCTCTCCTATCTTATGGTGCTGGGCTGTTTCATCACTTCTTATACTGGGAGCCTCTCGGAGGTTTTACACCTTTTACAAGACGGTCATCCCTATCAGACAATTGTCATTCTTGATCTCTCTCAGTCCTATACAATGCTGATCCATAACCCATGCTATGATAAACTCTTGATTCATTTGGAGGAAAGCACAATGCCCCTTAGCTAAATTATGGGAGAGCCTATTATCACACCATTGACGCCCTAAAGCAGTGGTTCTCAACCTGTGGGTCCCCAGAAGTTTTGGCCTTCAACTCCCAGAAATCCTAACAGCTGGTAAACTGTCTGGGATTTCTGGGAGTTGTAGGCCAAAACACCTGGGGACCCACAGGTTGAGAACCATTGCCCTAAAGCAAAAGAAAATGTTTTTAATCCAATAATTTAAAATAAATTACAAGATCAGGAAAAAGCATGCAGATGGGTTCATTGTACATCAAAATACACAGCATTCTGGGAAGCCCTGGCCCTTGAGCGCTCTAACTGGAGGTCAGTTGTGACCAGCAGTGCTACAGAATTTGAAGAGGCATGAATGGAGGGTGGAAGGGAGAAACGTGCCAAGAGAAAGGCTCATCAAGCCAACCCTGACCGGAGTCGCCTTCCACCTGGAAACCAATTTCATAACTGTGGAAGAACATGTGGATCAAGAATAGAGCTTCAGTCACCCATGTATCCACTGCCAAGACACTAAACTTGGAAGGCCATCATACTCGGACAACAAGGGATCGCCTGAGTAAGTAAACTCAGCATACACATTTAAATTTTAGATAAGGATAACACTTCTATTTTCAGCCTTATTCAGGATAATATAGTGATAAGTGTTCAGGATAATATAGTGATAAGCAAAAGAAGCAATAATAATAATGAATATGTTACCATAGAAGAAGCCATATGTCATAAAGTAGACTCCAGGCAACCATTCTACTGGATTAAAGTGCATAACCTCTCAGTTTGCAGCAGTCTCCGTTTCAGAGACTTTGCCTAAAGCATGACATAACATAGATGCGAACAATAACATGACAGAGACCTCACCCACGTCTATGATAAAAGAGCAGTCCTGCTAGTTCGGACCAGTAGCCAACCAGATCAACAGTACTGACCCTCAGAAAGCATTATTCCATATCTCTTAGGTCTGGTCCCCTTCCACACAGCTGAATAAAATCCCACATTTTCTGCTTTGAACTGGAATATATAGCAGTGTGGACTCAGATAACCCAGTTCAAAGCAGATATTGTGGGATTTTCTGCCTTGATATTCTGGGTTTTATGGCTGTGTGGAAGGGCCCTGGGTCTCCAGGAACTAGTATTCAAGATATTCATTATGCTGTAACAAACAGAAACTTATTATTATTATTATTATTATTATTATTATTATTATTATTATTATTATTATTAAACATGTGGCAGTGATAGGCGCACTATAATCTTACCACAGGTCGTCATAGCTAGATATCAATGAAATTATCATAGTAAGTAGGGAAGTGACATAGAATAGTGCTACTTGAAGTACTGATCTCTAGGTCAATGCAATCTAAGGCCCCTTCTACACTGCCACATAAAATCCAGATTAATGGCATTGAAGTGGATTATATAGCAATGTAGACTCATAAAATCCAATTCAAAGCAGATAATGTGGATTATCTGCTTTGATAATCTGGATTATATGACAGTGTAGAAGGGGCCTATGAGCTACCTGCTGCCAGTCCGTGCTGAATTTCTAGGAAACAAACATTTGTAGTGAATGGGCATAAATATGCTAATTCATAGCACACCCTGTCAGCCCTCCCCATCAGATAGCTTTAAAACCAGTGACATAGAAGATCATGTACTCCAATATTGACTATAGTTCATTCTGGGTCTCATTGTAGTTTGTTTCAAAGCAATTGCTGTGTTTTCTTGTCATTTTATATTGTATTTTTCATATATATAAGGAGGTCATTCTCAAAGCCACATTATGACAGATATAATTTATGTAGACCAAGTTTGGCTGTAACCCAACAAAGAAGATGAGGCCTTGGATCTAAGCCAATTTTGACTGAACGTAGGCAGCAATCAATCAGGCTGAATCTATGCATTCTGGCTTCGCCATTCATTAATTACAGCCTGACTTTCCAAACACATTGTCCCACCCATTCATTTCCATGTGACCCTACTTACAAGAAGCTGATATTCTGCCGAATCTACTGGCCTTCCTGCCTCCATGCAGGCTGTCAACCAAGCGACATCGAGAAGCCTGTATCTTGAGATGTCTTCCACTTTGTGTATTTGCAGCCATTTCAAGATTTCGATGCAAGAATTATTTTCAGCCACAATGTGAGTGACTGAATCACTAGGAAAAAAACAAGAAAACATAAAGACAAAGTTTGTAGTGACAGGCTGAAAGACAGCAGAGCGGATCATGGAAATGGAAGGTGATTTGCTCTCGTGATACCTTTGAAGACATTTTCAAATTGCATCTGCAATACTCTCCTGACACTCCAGCTCAGTATCAGTTAACATCCTTAAGACACATATTCTTTCGCTGCAGCACAGAAAACATTTGGCTTACCCACATACTATTGTAATGAAGAGCCTCCTTAATACTACCTGACAGCCTTGAGAATAAATAGCGTGCCTGTTCAATGACTGAGAGCTTCATAATAGGCAGGAATCTGTTAAATTAAGCTCTTTAAAGCAATGCCACTGCTAATATTTTCCAATAAACCTTCTGTAGCAAGCAGCAAGTTCTTTACACACAGCAACCAAAAAAGAACACACATAAAATAAACTCCTTTAAATTATGCATTACATCCCAATGCCATATCCTTGATTTTCAGTACCCTAGTCTCTTGCAACATTGATGTTATGGTTTAGATCCCCATAAAGCTGAGTGGGTCACTTAAGACTCTTATCCAAGCTGTTTGCAAATTACCACCCAAGTAGGATAGCACAGAAATGTGCTTGCAACAGAATCGTGTATAGCATAACTGACATATTATTAATCTATAGAATGTAAGCTGGTTGCCAAATCCCATAGGTGATTTGTTATAATTGTACAAAGTTCTCAAACCTTGGTCCTTTATATATTTTTCTCTGGGACTTCATTTACAAGAAGTGCCAGTCAGTGTGGACAAGGAGAGAGAGTTCTGGGAGCTGAAGTCCTAAACATCTGCAGAGCTAAAGATTAAGAACAACTAACCAATGAAGGTCATCGGTCATTGGAGAAGGCCCTCCTCTCAGTCCCATCCCCGTCCCAAGCACGGCTGGTGGGAATGAGAGAAAGGCCTTTCTCCATGGCCACCCCCCCCCACACACACACACACACACACACCTGTGGAACTCCCTTCCACCTCTGGAACTCCCTTCCTAAGGAGTTCAAGATGGCCCCTTCCCTCCCCACTTTCAAGAAACAGCTGAAGATGTACCTTTGCTCACTGGCTTACGAGGAGGGGAAAGAATAGTTGGTAATATTACCATTATATCTCTGATTAATAGCTACCATCCATATCTGTGCCCTGTTCGCCCCACCAGCTCTATAGATATCTTGAGCAAAGGCATCACTATATCAATTTATTTTCCCCCAAGGAACTGGGAAAGTGATGCTTCTGTTCAATGTTTGATTTTTTTAATTTAATTTTAGTTATTAAGTCATAATTTGTTTTTATATGTTGGGTTGCCAAATTTCGTTACTATGGATGTATTGTTGTTGTTGCTGTGTTTGGGCATTGAATATTTGCCGTTTATGTTTGGAATCTGCCCTAAATCCCTCCAGGGAGATAGAGCGGAATATAAATAAAGTTTTATTATTGTTATTATTATTGCATATCTCATATTTGGAATCCCAAAATCCAGAACACTCCAAAATTCAAAAATGTCCACATGGGTCACTGATATAGTGATGCCTTTGCTTTTCAGTGGCTCAATGTATTCAAACTCCATTTCATGCCAAAAACAAATGTAAATATGTGTATAAAATTACCTTAAGGCTATGTGTATATGAAAAGTAAATAAATCTTGTGTCTAGACTTGGGTCCCATTTCCAAGATATCTCATTATGTCCATGTAGGTATTGTAAAATACAATACAGAACTCTTCTGGTCCCAAGCATTTCAGATATGGGATGTTCCACCTGTATCATAGTGAGCTGCTGTAGTGCAAGCAGGGAATTATCACTGAAACTACAAGTGCAATGGCTTGTACAGAGCTGAGGAACTTATGATTTTTCACATGTTAGACTCCAGCTTCCATCAGACCCAGCCAGCATGGTCTTTCATCAAGGTTGATGGAAGTCTGACTGTAACAGCATCTGGAGGCACACGTACATTGAAAATATGGTCTGGCAGCTGCTGGAATGCATTACAAAGAATAGTTCAGTGCTGTTAAACATGGCAGAGAAATACAAATCTCCTGGGCTCAATATCTCAGTGACAGTAACAAGCCCTTCTGGACACCATTTCCCAGTTTAACCAGATGCTGAATTTAGAATTTGCAAATGAGATGGTTGAGGAGATATAATGGCCTTTGCCTCCCTTAGCAATGAATCCTTGCCAGACCCATGGGGTATCAAACACAACCACTGTACCTTAATAGTATAATCTAAGGTCCTATAATACTTTGGTAAACTGTATTTTCAGCTTCAGCAGAAGAGGCAGAACATGGACTGGATGAGCCTTTGGTGTCTTCCAACTCTATGAACCATCACGAGCTCTAAGATCTTCCGGGGAGGCCCTTCTCTCGGTCCCACTACCGTCTCAAGAGTGGTTGGTGGAGATGAGAGAGAGGGCCTTCTCAGTGGTGGCCTCCCATCTCTGGAACACCCTTCCAAGGGAAAAAAGACAGGCCCCATCCCTCCCCTCCTTTCATAAGAGCTTGAAGACTTGATGGTTTCAACAAACCTTTGAAAATGAACAGTTCTAACTCAGCCCTACACATTGTTGAATACAGCCTTATTCTTCCTACCAATTACCCAAATTCTTTCCTCTAATCAGCCCCGGAATAAACAGTCACAGACTCATACCTAACCCTAACCCGGGCCCCCTAGAATTTTTGGGCTTGCATAAATCTTGGCCCTGCCTTTTAAATTTTTAAATTGCCTTGAACAGGCAGGATTACTTTTAATGTATGTGTGTTATGGTGACAATTTTTATGCTTATATTTTGTTTTGTTAAGCTTATGGTTATGTTGTTTTTTTTACTTTGTATGTTTTGTGATGTTACCTGGGAACCGCTCTGAGTCCCCTCGGGGAGATGGAGCGGTATATAAATAAAGTTTTATTATTATTATAACTCTGTGACTCTATAATTTTATACTTTCTTCCCCTTTCTACTTATCTTTGGTGCTTGTATGTGTACTTTATACCACTTACAACCTTATCAGATGGGCAAAATTGGCCATCCTATGACACTTTGAATTCAGTTGAGGCACAAAGTTCACCAGCTCTTATCACACAATGTTGGCCTACTTCCAGTGGAGCTCCATGTCTCAACTGAAGTTCAAGTGTGGTAAGAGGCCACTTCAGCAACATGGTAGGCTTCCCATGTTATATAGGAAACAATGGGGGGCGGGGGGGAATCAGGCAGTGATGCATACCCCCAGGGATGGGGTGAGGGGGAAGGTGGGTGAGGGGTGGGTTCCCCTCACCCGCCCCCCACTGGGCCCCATTGGATTCGCCACAAACCACAACAAATCATGACCTCAGTTTGATGAGGCCCCTAGTCACTGGTTGGGATGTACAAGTGTCCAAGCATGTCCCACTTGCAGGTAAGGATGGGTGGTTTTGAATGCCAAAATAAGGCTGTTTGGTCCTCCCTGGGTACTCAAGAAGAATAAGTGAAATACACTCAGATAGATAGAGAGATAGGGAGAAGATCAGTGGCTAGAAAGATGGGACTCTGCCTGCAAGGCTATTGTTGAGCATCTAGGGTGGAGTCATCGTGAAAACGGGTACTGAATTCCTCCTTCTACAATACCTCAGGATTAAAATCCATATGCTAACAAAATTAAGAGCTGTACTAGCATATGCCTCCAACGGAATGCCATCCCATAGGTTTTCTTAAAAGACTACTGTGACCTTCAGTTAGTAATTCCAACTGAGTGTAAAGCAGTTTGTTCTTACAAAATTGGGTACAAGGCTCCAGACTGAGAACATAATGTTATGTGCAAAGACTCAGAAGTCGGTGCCATTGAACTCAACTAGATTTACTGCCCAGGTACATTAGTGTAAGATTGCAACCTAAATATCTACATGAATGGATTCACTCTGCTACATATTTTCTTACCAACACATTGTTAAGTTCTCTTCTAATTACACTACTGCACTTTCCCTTGTTGTCTTGGGGAGAAAAAGAATTCAGTTAGAGATGCTTAACTTCTGCTTCCTGTGGTTTTTATCCCTCTATATAAAACGTGCATATCTAATGTATTTGTACACAGCTGACAATCTGGGAACTTTGCCATTTCTACACTCACAACAACAGTTCAGCCAGCAGTGCCCCAGTTTCCTCTGATAGTTTTACAGCTGCATTGTATTCTTGGCAGAAATTGTAAAGAATGTAAAATTTCCACAGATATTGTTGACAGTTTAAAAAAAAATGAAATCATCCCAACAGTTAAATGGTCCTGGATGAAGAGAATTCAAAACAGATACCGGAAAAAAAACAAGTATCTACCCATCCACCATTGGGGGCTGAATCATGTTGGCAAGACATTTCTTCTCTTATTTATTTATTTATTCATTCGTTTGATATCCTTTCTCCCAGATTGGGGTGCATAGCAGCTTCCAACATAATTAAATGTTCTAATAAAACAGCACACATTATACATTAATTATACATATTTGAGTACTAATTAAATTAATTGTACTAGTGAAATATCAGTTAAATCATTTAATCATCAGTGAACTGCAGCTGGCTACAGGGAGTACATGACTCCCTTATTGTAATAGCTCCACCAGTGCTGGTTCGATGTAGAATGCCTTATACAGCTTGGGTTCAGGTTATTTGAAAGATCTTAGGTATAGGTAAAGGTTTTCCCCTCACATTAAGTCCAGTTGTGTCCAACTCTGGGGGTTGGTGCTCATCTCCATTTCTAAGTTGAAGAACCAGCATTGTCCATAGACACCTCCAAGGTCATGTGGCCAGCATGACTGCATGGAGTACCGTTACCTTCCCGCCAGAGCCATACCTCTTGATCTATTCATACTTGCATGTTTTCAAACTGCTAGGTTGGCAGAAGCTGGGGCTAACAGCAGTAGCTCACACCTCTCCCCGGATTCAAACCTGCGACCTTTCGATCAGCAAGTTCAGCAGCTCAGCAGTTTAACCCACTGCACCACTAGGAGCTCCTTGAAAGATCTTACCTGCCTTTATTAGCCATTAGGTCTCTAAGAGAGTAATATTTATTTTTTTATTTTATTTAGCAATTTTGTATACCGGTCTTCTCACCTCTGTCGAGGGACTCGGGCCGGTTTCCAACAGTAATA
>NW_026846588.1:89485906-89595874 GCF_025583915.1 Anolis sagrei ordinatus
GTGTTAACAATGTATGTAATTAGAATGATTCTTGAAGTCTCACACAAACAAATGTTTCTAAACAGACCACTTACTCTAAGGGTCAGGGTTATTATTCAAATTAAAGCTTCCGACATTGCTATTTTCCTAACAGTTCTAAATGTAGTTAATTAGTTAAACCTTTTGTCAGAGCTAGAAATTCGCTTTCGATATAGTCAGCCTTCCGTATCCATGGATTCTGCTTCCACAGATTCAACCATTCAGGGCTTAAAAATATTCCCCTTCCTCAATAAAAATAGAAAACAAACTTTAAGTGTGCCATCTTATATAAGGAATACCATTTTACTATGCCATTGTATATAATGGGACTTTAGTATATAGTGATACCTTGCATTAAGAGTTTAATTTGTTTAGTAACTGAGCTCTTAACACAAAATACTCTTATCTCAAAGTGAATTTCTCATTGAAATCCTATTTATTTTGGAGGCCTGGCCACTCACCCATTCCCCATTTTTGTGATTGTTTTTAAATACTTTTAAGTACTTTATAAATAACAAATAATGTATAAATGCACATTTACATGGAGCAATAAAAAGAAAGATAAACTTTAAGCACAAAGTTATGGCAAGGAAGCGAAGCACAAAGCACAAAGTGAAGAGGCAGATGCCTCATTTTCTTCATACTATACTCATACTATACAGCCTCCCTCTCATGCTTTCTCTCCTTTTCTCTCTTCATAAAGCCAAACATACCAGGAATAAAAACCACACAAAATCAACTAACCAAAAGTTCCCCAAAGTGGACAACAGTAAAGCAGGCAGCAATCTCCCAAAGCAAAGAAGAGCACGATGCATGGAGCTACTCCCTTGAAGCCCTAAAGCCCTATACTCTCATGCTAGCACTCCCTCTTGCAATAGCTCTTAACTCAAAATGTTGCTCTTATGTCAAAGCAAAACTTGACCAAGCGCAACTCTTAATTCAAAATGCTCTTAAGTTGGGATGCTCTTCCATTGTATATTGATATTTGTATCGGGGGGGGGGGGGTCATTGAACTAAACCCCAGCAGTTATAAAGCCTCAGTTTACATTCCATAACTGTGTATAATTCCTCTGTATACATACAGCTGGATGACTGTGACCTTCCAGATGTTATTGGACTGAGATTTAAATTATCCCTGGGCAAAACAGGGAACAATGGCGGATCATAAGAGGTACAGGCTGACAAATGTTAGAGGATCATAACTGGCCACCCTGAATGTACATAGAGTCAGCCCTCTACAGTTACTTGGGTAAAGAAATCCCCATAAAAGTGAAAAATGACTAAAGTGGATAAAGAAATTCCTATTTTTTTTACAACTCTAGGAATCTAGGAGAGACATAGAATCACACAGTTGGATAACATGTTTCAAGTCCAACTCAGCACACAGAGAATCCAATGAACGTTAGTACAAGGGTTTTTTTTCCCATACCTTAGTTCATCTGCTATCCGAAAGCCTTTCCTTCTTGCAAGATCTGTCAAGAAAGTTCTCCTAGTCACTCCCATTTTCCTCTCCATAATAAAGATGACTATGTCATTGAACTGTGTTTTGTAGCTGCTCTGAATCCCTGGAGGTTGCAATCCTTTCTTCTTTTTCTTCTTGGGAATAAAGTCTGTAGTCCTGATCATATTCATGGTGCAATGCACACTTTGTCTTATTTGTTTATACCTGCACTTTACTCAGGAAAATACAAGCTCACAGCCCAGCAAGCAGGCTGTTTTTGATGTCAACACTGAGTGATGTCATTTTCCTCTCTTCCTTTTCTAAGAAGAGAAAGCTCAGTGGACCAAAAACCTTAGTCACTTTTGAACCTCCTCATGGTTCAAATACTGTTTTCAGTTTTCACCAGAGTCCACAATCAGATGAATTAAAGAAGTTGTCACTTTGAGTTCTGTTTGACAAGCTTCTTAAATGACTTTAGATAATTCTGATTATGATTTTTTTTTCCCTTTTAAACCAATGCAAGGAACTAGAAGACCTAAGGATGCATCTACGCTGTGGAATGAAAGCAGTTTGACACTGCTTTAACTGCATTTTTTTTCCATGTCAGGAGCGACTTGAGAAACTGCAAGTCACTTCTGGTGTGGGAGAATTGGCCATCTGTAGGGACGTTGCCCAAGGGATGCATCATTGTAGGAGGCTTCTCCCATGTCCCCGCATGGGGAGCTGGAGCTGACAGAGGGAGCTCATCCATGCTCTCCCTGGATTCGAACCTCCTACCTGTCGGTCTTCAGTCCTGCCGGCCCATAGGTTTATCCCACTGCGTCACCGGTGGCTCAATGGTATGGAATTCTGGAATTTGTGATTTGGTGAGGCACCAGCAGTCTTTTCCAGAGAAGGCTACAGACAGATCTTGTAAAACTACAACTCCCATGATTACATAGCATTAAAGCATGGCAGTTAAAGTGGTGTCAGACTGTGTTCATTCTACATTTCATATATTCAGACTGAGATGTGAATAGGCAAGCCCTATCATAATCCCATTTGCATTCACACAATAAAAGACTATATCAGAATTTCAAAAAGTTACTTTCTTTACTAGAGTTACTGGAATCCTTCCAATCAACTTGGCCAGTTCTAGACTATACCAATACTGTATCTGATTTTTAAATAAACCTTCTCCCCTTTTAATTGCCACTTACAAATGGCATATAACAATTTGTACAATGGCTGTCATCTTACAACAATGTTGTTTCTGCAAAGCTTCCCGTTATCTGAGTCACAGCCGCGTACGCAATATCTTACTCTTCATTACCCATGATTAGTGGTATAAAACCATATTGGCCACAGAACTGTTTGCGGTACAGTGTGTGTTTCATACTTCCTTTCGATATTCGTGAGTGAATTTGCTTGAGAAATGTGTGCAGCACAGAGGTGAGAAAGAACACCCAGGCTTATTTAAAAGAAATGTCAGGACTTCAGGGAGATTTGAGAGACTTCTACAGACAGTTTGGAAAGTTTCAGAATCACTAACAACCAATTTTTGCTAGATTCTGTTCACTAAGTCCCCACACAGTAAAATGGAGAATTAATCATCCCACCATGCAGACATAAAGGAAGACACGAAGCTGCCTGTTAGATTACTAGGAGAAACCATGAAAAATAATGTTTAAGTCTACAACTCCCAGAAACTCCAAGCTAGCATAGGTAGTGGTCATGCTGACTGGGAGAATCTAGAAGTTCTGGTCCTCTCCCAAAATATATCAAGGCCCTGTTTGTATAGACCTATTCTGGATTGCAAAGGGGCCATGGTGGAGCAGTGGGTTAAACTGCTAAGCTGCAGAACGTGTTGACCAGAAGGTCGGCAGTTCAAATCCATGGGACAGGGTGAGCTCCATTGTTAGTGCCAGCTTCTTCCAACCTAACAGTTTGGAAGAAGCAAATGTGGGTAGATCAATAGGTACCATTTCTGTGGGAAGGTAATGGGGCTCCATGCAGTCATGCCGGCCACATGACCTAGGACGTGCCTACAGACAACACCAGCTCTTTGGCTTAGAAATTGAGGTGAGCACCACCCTCCAGAGTCGGACTCAACTAGATTTAATGTCAAGAGGAAACCTTTACCTTTATTTATTCCAAAATGTAGGTGAAATAAACACAAAATAGAGAAGGCGCATCAAGAGACAGGGTATGTTAGCCTTGCCCACACCTTCACCTCCCAGTCATAATTTCCATTGCCTTCCAATGTGAACAATTTCATTCATTCATTCACTCAGTCATTCATTTAATCTCTCACTACGTGCGGTCTCTCGTGCACGTGGTGCTGTGTCTGGCACACGTATTCCCTTCTCTAATTCAGAGCCACATTATGCAACCAGCGTAGTGCTACCAGCACTGGGTCCCAGCTATCATACTTTCACCGAAGTTTTTAATCACAGGTTAAACCCATAGCCTTCAAAAAGCAAAGTATATACTCAGTCACTGACTTTTTTATCCTTTCCCAAAGGTACTAGCTTTTTCTCTAGGGCATTTCCAGAATCTGAAGCCAAATTCTTCCCCACACAAGCTAAGATTCCTCGAACAAAAAGCCCATATACAGAACTGTCCATATCAAAACATATTACTTTACTGCTATTTCAGAGTCAACTTTAGAATCAATGCATATTAAGTGTATAATATAATATGTTATAATAACATAATCCTATCCAGGAATTCTTTTAGAATGGTACCAGTACATGTACACATTGTTTTTAAAAATCAAAAAGCCCAGGCAGGCTCTACTCAGTGGTTCTCAACCTGTATGTCTCCAGGTGTTTTGACCTACTACTCCCAGAAATCCCAGCCAGTTTATTTATTTATTATTTATTTCAGATTTTTGTAGCCTGCCCTTCTCAACCCCCCAGGGAGGGGGGACTCAGGGCGGCTTCCAGCCTGCAACAATTCGATGCTTCCAATGTACACATAATAAAATCCATAATAAAATCCAATAATTACATATATTTAAAATATTAAATCACATTAATTAATTAAAATCTGTTTCTGTTTCAATAACAGCCTGGTGGCCTTATCTGAGCTGAATTCTGTAGTTAGAGACTCCATCAAGGATGTCCATAGTCCATTTCCAGCTGTTAGAATTTCTGGGAGTTGAAGCCAAAACACCTGGGGACCCACAAGTTGAGAACCACTGTTTTACTATGTCTGAACCTCAGGAAAGTTTAGCAAAGATACTTTTTCAGACAAAGATTCCCAAATCCTGCAGTTAGCAAGAAATTTGGCAATTGTAATAAAAAAAACTGAGCATCTGATCTCATGGCATTATATGTCTTCCTATACATAGTTCCACCCTTGGTTATTCAAACTACATAAAATTCTATCAGCTAGAATTACCTACAAAGATACGAATCTTGAATGGATTGAAATTTGTCTCATCTTTTTTCAAAGTGAAGTAAAGAAATCTGACATTTTCCTATTCCTCAGTATACCCCCATTGTCATTTTGGTAACCTTTTGTTATTTGTGACTTGCTATTTATCCGGTGGGTTATGTTCTTATGAGATTTTTTTGTTGTTGTTGTTGATATACTACTGAGAATTCCATCTGTTGCTCATGCCGGTTTTACCAAAGTCTTTACTTTCAGAAATATTATCCCACCAGTCTTTGAACAAATTCAGATGCCAAATACATGCCTTAAACATGGGTATTTGGGGAGGGAAAAGGGAGAATATTAACTTGAATTGCACAAACTTGTACACAAACGAATAAATATAACTAAGGTGTAAAAAGCAGTAAATAAGATGTACTCTAAAGTTGTTTTCTGTCATTCCTTTATCCCCCCCCCCCCCTCTTTTTTTCTTGTTTAATTCACTATCACTTCAGGCATCTGTTCTGATTACCACCAGGGAATGATTCTGCATTCATTACAGCTTGAAACTTCTGTTCATAATCCAGCTCTGTCTGGGTAAAGTGTTAATTAGTTGTAGTTGCTGTCATTGTTAAGTTGGCAGCCCCTGGCTGGCACAAAATATTACCGTTGTATCAAGCAAGGATTCCACTTGGTGCACACAAAGGATTTGTATGACTTATAGCTCTGATCAGAGGTATTGGACATTAATTGCTGCATCAGCAAATGTTCTCCATGAAAAGCATGCCATATGTATCTATTTCTGGAGACAGTGTCTCCCAGCACTTTTTCATATAAATTATGATAAAGTATACACAGAGGTATAATTCAAACGCTATGCTGTTTTTTATATTAAAAAATCATTGTGAAAGCCTGCTGCTCTAAAATAATTATGCCCTCAGAGGTGAACCGGCACTAGGGATGAACAAATATGGCCAAATTATATTCAGCAGACATTGCTTTAAAGTAGGGGAATAAGATACTCGAGGTAGACATTCAACAAAGGTGATCAAAGGTCCAGAAACCAAGCCTTATGAAGAGTGACTCAGGGAGCTGGTAAAAGAGAAGAAGAATATGGAAAAGAAAAGACAGATGGTTGACAAGCCACCCCAAGTCGTGCGATGTAAATGGTGGGATATAAATAAAGTTATTATTGTTGTTATTATTATTGACATGATAGCTATCTTTGAAGGGATGTCATGTAGAAGATGGGACAGGCTTGTTTTTGTTGCACCACTAAAAGAGAAGAGCTTCCACCTAAATATTACGAAGAACTTCTTTAAAAGTTGTTTAATGGTGGAATTACCTCAAGAGGAAGTCTTTGGAGATCTTTGGAGATCTTCGAACAAAGTTGCATGCATGGGTATATTTCAGAAATATTTCTTTGTGTATTCTGGTGGGAACGAGAGACAGAGCCTTTTCTGTGGTGGCTCCTCGACTATGGATTTCCCTCCCAAATGAAATTAGATCTGCCCCCTCCCTCCTAATCTTCAGGAAGCTAGAGAAAACTTGGTTGTGGAATGAAGCTTTTGCAGAATGATGTCTGAGACTGGCAATTGACCAAAGTTACTGACCACATTATATGGACTGAATATACGGACTGAGTTGGACATGATTTTATCTTGGCTGTTATGTAATTTATCCTATATGTATTGGTTAATTTTAATCTTGATGTATGATATTTTAGATTTTAGTGTTAGCATTGAATATTCCACAGCAAGCTGGCTTCAGGGAAGGCAAAAGCTGCACATCGCAAGTGCTGAACCTGACTCAGCACATAGAAGATGGCTTTGAAAGGCAGCAGATCACAGGAGCTGTCTTCATAGACCTGTCAGCGGCTTATGATACTGTAAACCACCGCCTCCTCCTGAGAAAAATGTATAATATCACAAAGGACTACCATCTAACCCACCTTAAGAACAGACAAGCATCCCGAGCTCTGAGGATTACCTGGGAAGGAATCCCACTGGAGCATTGCAGCGCACCCAAATACCTGGGAGTCACTCTGGACCGTGCTCTGACCTACAAGAAGCACTGCCTGAATATCAGGCAAAAGGTGGGTGCTAGAAACAATATCATACGAAAGCTGACTGGCACAACCTGGGGATCACAACCAGACACAGTGAAGACATCTGCCCTTGCACTATGCTACTCTGCTGCTGAGTATGCACACCCAGTGTGGAACACATCTCACCACTCTAAAACAGTGGATGTGGCTCTTAATGAGACATGCCGCATTATCACGGGGTGTCTGCGCCCTACACCACTAGAGAAACTACACTGTCTAGCCGGTATTGCACCACTGACATCCGCCGGGAAGTAGCAGCCAATAGTGAAAGGACAAAGGCAGTGACTGGATTGGCTTTTATTAGTTGTTATTGTATAATTGGACTGTTTTAACTATTTATAACTGTTGCTGCTATGTATTTTATCTTACTATGTGTATTGCTGGCATCGAATTGTGCCTTTTGTAAGCCGCCCTGAGTCCCCCTTCGGGGGTTGAGAAGGGCGGGGTAGAAATATTCGAAATAAATAAAATAAAAATGTTAAAAATGTAATACAAATGTCTGGTTGCTCCTGACACGATAAATAAATAAATAAAATCAAATTTTTGCTGTCAGACGGTCTCTACAGAGAAGATCGGGATATAAAAGTTTTAAATAAAATAAATAATAAAATATTCCTATATGACAGGGTTGGACGAGATGGTCCTTGTGTTTCTTTGCAATTCTGTTTGTTCATTTTTTTCCAGGTGTGATCTTTCTTAATCGGTGCAGAAGATGCACATATGGAATTATCACAGCATTCCTCAGTGTGGGCAAGAAGCAAGGTAAGGCTGAACAGTGACATATTCCTGGATTTCATTGCAGTTAATCAGTTAATCAGATAGTCAGAGAGATTGCAGCTGCTGAAGGCTAGGCACACTTTGTCTGGTGTGAGAACCTATCCCACATGTACACATCCGTCATCTCCCCGACAAATGACTCACTGGCTTCATAACCGTCACCAAAAGGATCCTGATCTTGTCCCAGGACAATGGATGAATCGTTGCTTATCGAGTAACTCTTTTGGAGGCCCAGTTGGGACAGCGGCTTCCCACCCACCCACAGGGACAACAACCCCGTGGCCAACTCCCAGTTGGTGCAGAGTTGCTCCCAAGTGGGTTTGCCCTGCTGCTCCTCAGGAAGGCTGAATGTGTTGAATGTGTTGCCAACATAAATCCTGTATTGGTTGGGCTTGGGCTTGAAGAGGATGATATCATTGTTGGTGCTGTGAGTCGCGTGAGAGAAGAAGGTGACTTCCCGGGTCAGGAGAGTGTAGTGCCACAGGCAGATGGTGAAACTGGTCAGTGGTCACAGGATCATGGCCTTCAGGACCACAGCGGCCGAGTCCAATTTGACAAGGAACATGAACACCTTCTTATGGAGATCTTCCATTTTGGTTCACTGACAAAAGACTGAATTTTGAAAATGCCTACTCCTTTTTACAAAAATTTAAAATGTTAAATGCAACTCGATGATTCTATGTGGGGGCCTTCAAATATTGTTGGATTGAAAGGCCCATCATCCTTCATCATCGAATGTGCTATCTAGGGCTCATCAGAATTGCAGCCCAGCATCATCTGAAAGGCCTAAACACATTTTGCCCCTTTTGGTAATCTCTCAATGGAGAAACAAGGTGACAATTTTCAAACGAATGCTTATACAAAAGAACCATTTCAGGGTTCGTGCTGAGTATTTTATCACTAGAAATGAAGGTTCTCCTTTAGGGTTGCCAACATCTTTTGGCAAGATGCCAGTAGCTCTTAAAAGTGCAGAAGAGGAGGAAATTTAGCAGGTGATTTTTTTTCCCCTCCTGTTCATTCTATCCTTTCGCTAGAAAAAGTGTTTTCCCCTGTTATGCAGCTATTAAAGACACAGGTGCCTTGGCAAGTGGGAAAATATGTCCTGAATACATCAAGATAGTTATAGATATTACCACAGTATGTGAAAATATCGTGAAAAGAGGCACCTTGGAGAGGCCTATCTAGTCATCCTCTACAATTGTCCCTCAGATTTCAATGCTAACCTGATCTGAAAACACAATTCGCTTCTTTGAGTAAGGATATGAAAACTATCCAGTATTGACTTACCTGTCTGAATGTATCTCTCCTTATGAACCATCTAGGAATTTAAAATCAGCTGGGGAGGCCCTGCACTCGATCCCGCCTTCCTCGGAAGCGTGCCTGGCGGGAACGAAAGACAGGGCCTTCTCAGTGGTGGTCCCTCAGCTGTGGAATTCCCTCCCAAAGGATATTAGATTGCCCCCTCCCTTCTGTCCTTCTGAAAAAAAAAACTTGGCTTTTTGAACAAGGATTTGGAAGTGCTGCAGAATAGGTAATTATGAAATAGGGAGAATGGACATGGAATGGCTGGACAATGCGGTTGGATAATGGTTTTAACAGGATGAAATCAATGATTATATGTTTTTAAATGGTTTATATATGTTTTTTAATATTGAGTCAAATGTTTTTAACTGTATTTTTATGAATGTACTAGCTGTAGCCAGCCCTCCCTCCCTCTTTCTCTTCTTTCTTTCTCTACTTCCTTCCCTCCCTCTTTCCTTCCCTTTTTTTCTTTCCTTCTCCCCTTCCTTTCTTCCCTTCCTCTATCTCCCCTTTCTTCCTTCTCTACCTATTCTTGGACTGCAACTCCCAGCAGTTCTCCTGATCTATCTATCTATCTCTCTATCTATCTCTCTATCTATCTATCTATCTATCTATCTATCTATCTATCTATCTATCTATCTATCTATCTATCAGCGTTGCTGTGGCCCAATCTGGTGATSTGGAAAATAAGGTAATGAGAAAGTGTTGGTTTCTAATATAAGTAATTTCTTTATGCTTGTGGGTAAACAGTATTTCTTGTTGTTTCTTTGTCAGTGTTGATGTGGAGAGTGTTTGGTTTGCCTACTCTGGAACATGCAACACATCATAGTCCTTCTTTAGGGRTCTCTTTCAAATCTATGATTCTATATCTGTGTGTGAGAGAGAATCATATCTATCTATTTATATCTATGGCTGGATGGCTCTTTGTCAGGAGGGCTCTCATTACATTTTCTTCCCCCGGGTGAAGGGAGTTGGACTGGATGGCCTTAAGTATTTTCTGTTGGTGATGGGGGTTCTGTGTGGGAAATTTGCCCCAATTCTGTCATTTGTGGGATTCAGTATGCTCTTTGATTGKAGGTGAACTATAAATMCCAGTAATTACAACTCCCAAATATCAAGGTCTGTTTCCCCCAAACTCCATCTGTATTCATATTTGGGCATATGGAATATTTGTGCCAAGTTTGTTCCAGATCCATCATTGTTTGAGTCCACATTGCTCTCTGGATGTAGGTGAACTACAWCTCCCAAACTCAATGTCAATGCCCACCAAACCCTTCTAGTGTTTTCTGTTGGCCATGGGAGTCCTGTGTGCCACGTTTGGTTCAATTCCATCATTGGTTGGGTTCAGAATGCTCTTTGATTGTAGGTGAACTATAAATCCCAGGAACTACAACTCCCAAATGACAAAATCAAAAACTTTTGAGTGAAGGACATATATTGGGTTGTTAAGTGTATGCTGCCCAAATTTGGTGTAAATTGGCCTACTGGTTTTTGAGTTCTGTTAATCCCACAAACGAACATTACATTTCTATTTATATAGACTAGCCATCCCCTGCCACGCGTTGCTGTGGCCCACATGAGGGTTCCATGTGGGAGGTTTGGTTCAATTCTATCATTGATGGGGTTCAGAATTCTCTGTGATTGTAGGTGAACTATAAATCCCAGCAACTACAACTCCCAAATGTCAAGATTCTATTTTCCCCAAACTCCACTAGTGTTCACATTTGGGCATATTGAGTATTCGTGTAGTGTTTGGTCCAGATCCATCATTGGTTGAGTCCACCATGATCTCTGGATGTAGGTGAACTACAACTCCAAAACCAAAGGACACTGCCCACCAAACCCTTCCAGTATTTTCTGTTGGTCATGGGAGAAGTTTGGTTCAATGCCATCGTTGGTGGAGTTCAGAGTGTTCTTTGATTGTAGGTGAACTATAAATCCCAGCAACTACAACTCCCAAATGACAAAATCAAAAAATTTTGAGCAAAGGACATACATTGGGTTGTTAGGTGTATGCTGTCCAAATTTGGTGTCAATTGGCCCACTGGTTTTTGAGTTTTGTTAATCCCACAAACGAACATTACATTTTTATTTATATAGATTGCACTAAAATTGCTATTTCTGTGAGCCGCCTTGAGTTGCTGCAAGGCTGAGAAAGGTGGGCTACAAATGCCGTAAACAAATAAGTAAATAAATTAGGTATCTCTGAACCCAAGTGGCATTTTCTTTCCTGTCCCTGTTTCATACTAGATTGTGAGACCTTTGTGACATGGGCACAATGCTCAGTGCATTGAAAAAGGTAAGGGCAGCAGTTTCACACCTGAATACTCAACCGGCCAAATCAGACCTGATCTAGCTGCCCAGAAGGTCCCAAAGCTGCAGGATACTACTTTGTTTTAACTGGGGCAAAGCTGATTTAACTCCATAAAGTTCACAATAGTCACCAGAAGTATTCAGGCAACATAAGGAAAGCCAGAAATCAGTTCAAGTTTCCTTGCCTCAACCATTAAAATGGCTTGTTGTACTTGTATCAGCCACCTCCTCTCCTCCTGATACATGAAATGAAGTGGGAGGGCCACATGGGCCTTCAGCTGCTGACAAGAAAGACATCGTGGAACTATAAAAAAAATGAATAAATAACTTCTGTAGTCATCATTTAACTTTCAGAATAACTTCAGAATTTAGCCCACTGTGCATGATTCACTCACTCTCAACTCTAAACCTTTCTCTAATACATACAGCTGAAGGCCAAGAGACTGCTTTGCTAGTTAACGAATACAAACACATGTCCTAGATAAATCCACATCATTGCTACACTCCTTAGTGTGCACAGTCAAACAATGTTATGACTGATTTTGTACAACATTTCTTCTCTCTTATTATTTTCAAGCTTTTCTTCTTTGGATTGTTCGAGGAGTCAAGCAGTGACAAATTACAGTCCATTATGTATCGCTGGTTGTGGAAAACATGCTATATTTAATAAAGACAGATGCAAATTAATTAGCTAAAATGAATTCAAGAATAGAAGAGGTTTGGTTTAAGTAAGTAAATATATGATTTATGTATTAGGGGGGAAAATAACACCTTGTCATTTAAGTAATTATTTAGAAAGTACAGAGACTGGGATAGTCGCAGGATAAGGCAAAAGAAAGCTCGGATTCTTTCTGCCTTTCCAATCTTTTGGATATAGCCCACCCATTGTCATTGTGAGCCTATTGTAATGTTATACTGCTATGTTTTCACATGTTCTATGTAATTATGTTGTTGTTGTTTATTGTTTGCGTTTTCAGTTTTATTTTATTGTAATTTGTTGTTTGGGCTTGGCCTCATGTAAGCCACTCCGAGTCCCCATTGGGGAGATGGTGGTGGGGTATAAATAAAGTTTATTATTATTATATTATTCCGCTTCCACAATTTCTTACCCTTGACCATGTTGGGTAGAGATACTGTGGGAATGGGAGCTGTAGGTCAAACATCTGTAGTGTCAAATATTTCGCATCCTGGTTTGTTGTAGGTTATTTCGGGCTGTATGGCATCCTCAGAGGTAGTGAGGTCTGTTGGAACTAGACAAAAAGGTTTATATATCTGTGGGGTGACCAGGGTGAGACAAAGGGCTCTTCTCTGCTGGAGCTAGGTGTGAATGTTTCAACTCACCACCTTGATTAGCATACAATGGCCTGACTGCGTCTGGGGCAAACTTTTGTTGAGAGGTAATTAGATGTCCCTGCCTGCTTCCTCTCTGTTGTTGTGCTGTTGCAATTTTAGAGTTTCACATCCTTGCTGGGAAATGCATGAAACAACAGAGTAAACAAGCCAAAATTAGAAAGTAATGTTACAGCATTTTTGTGTTTTCTACATCTTCACCTTGAATAGAACTAAACAGTTCAAGACCTGCCCTGCATGACCACATCTTTCCCTACGAACCCACATGATCTCTAAGATCTTCCAGGGAGGCTCTTCTCTCACTCCCACCCCCGTCTCAGGTGCGGTTGGTGAGGATGAGAGAGCGAGCCTTCTCGGTGGTGGCACCTAAGCTCTGGAATTCCCTCCCCAGGGAGATCAAGCTGGCACCCTCCCTATCCATGTTTCGTAAGGAATTAAAGACATGTTCTGTCGTGCATTTGATTAAACAATTCCTTTGTCTGTTGGCTCTAATCCATGGCCTAAATAGACTATGCCCTGCACGTTTCTGCAGTACTTTTTAGTCATAATGTCCCTTATAATCTGCTCTATCCTTATTTTGCAACACGATCTATACACCTTATTGATTTGCCTTTTTTCTAACCTGTTTGTACTCCAGCCCACCTCCCACAATGAGACTTGAAGTATGCTCTTGGTTGTTGCTCATGATGTTTGTTTTATTGTTGGTATATTGTTTTTATGTCATTTTTATATTATTGTTATATTTTATATGCTATGTTTTTAAATCTGTGTTACTGGGCTTGGCCCCATGTAAACTGCCCCGAGTCCCTTCGGGAAGATGGAGGCGGGGTATAAAAATTAAGTTATTATTATTATTACTACTATTATCCAGGACTTCCCTGCAGGAAAGAAGCATTAAGCATGACAGTTCCTATTGATGGTATCATGCACACCCTGTTGCCAATCTGACACCACTCCATAATAAACCCATACCCTACTATTGATGGGAAAAGCAATCAATAACAACAGATCACACCAATTCCCATCACTTAATTGTTGTGATGAGGTCATTCCACTTTTCTGCCAGTATGCCAACAATGAAGTGATGTCAAGAGGAAGGATAATTTATTTATGTATTTATTTATTTACAGTACTTATATTCCACCCTTCTTACCCCAAAGGGGACTCAGGGCAGATCACAGAACACATATACGGCAAACATTCAATGTTTAAATTATACAATTTAAATTATACAAATTAAATTATACAAATACAAATTATACAATTACAAGACAGACAGTATATTTAGGATTTTTATTTATTTATTTACTGTATTTGTATACTGCCTTTTTCAGCACATAGGCAACTCAAGGCGGTTAACAGGCCAAACTTCAATGCTTATAATGTCATAAATATAATTAAAAACATAATATATAATAAAAACTAAAGAAATCAATAAAATATCAATTCATAGTGTCTCGTTATAAACATTGTCCGGATTCATTGTCTAGTCGTTCCATTTTCCTATGTCAGTTACTCTGCATTTACAAACGCTTGTTCAAAAAGCTGCATCTTGACTGTTTTCCAGAATGTTAAAAGGATCTAATATCTATAGGGAGGGCGTTCCACAGCCAAGGGGCCACCACCGAGACGGCCGTGTCTCTCATTTAGCATCTTTTGGAGGCTATGCTCCGTTCCGGCCACAGGGGTTGCTGTCGCTACATCTCCTTGCCAAAGACCTTTCTTTTTTCGTAAACTTTCCTCCAAAGTGCCATGCCTAAAATACTTCCTGCTTAAAGTGGTTCCTATTCATCTATTCAAGTTGCTGTTTTCAATCCGCTAGGTGGGCGGGGAGCTGGGCTGAAGGTCAGGAGCTCGTCCTGACCTGGCTTCGAACTGTCAGCCTTTTGGTTGGCAAGATTTACTGCAGCTGCAGCTGGTGATTAACCTAAAGTGATAAATCTGGCCTCTCCCACTCATCTTCACTCTTCCCAAGACAACATTTTCTTGATCTGAAGTTTTATTTTAATTTTCTTTAATATTCTTAGCTGTAATTATAAAATTATTATTTTAAATATTATTTCTAAAAACATTTACAGAGCAGTGGACCTATCGGAGGGCATAAATGCAAAGTTAAGCAGAAGTACGGCCAAGAGATCATGGACTGATGAATCAATGCAGTTGCACAATGCAAAGAGCTGCAATAGCAGGCATGGTCAACCCATCATTGGTGGCCACATAATTGCCATGGGATAACAGCTTCATGCAATAAAATCCCTAGTTAACATTCAGATCTACCCTTTTTCCTAGTTTTGATGTTGCTAAAACATAAAGTGTGTGGTTCACTTTATTTTTTTATTTACAAAGAAAAAGTGCCAGGTTGTTGTTTAACACTACAGTGAGTTCCAACTGATGGTGCCTTTTGCTTTCCACTCTGCATTCAAAATAGCAGAAATTGCAAGAGCAAGGTTGAAAGAGAAGCAAGCATCTCTCGACTAGCCTAAGAGAGAACGAAACAGGTGTTCAACTGTAAGATGAGAGACAGGAGGTTTTTCCTCCCGAGTGGAGGTTCAGAATCAATTAACGGACTCTTTTATTCTGCAAATATGAACTGAAAGACCCAAGAAGACTCTTGAAACACCAAAGGGACACAAAAGCTGTCGTAAGAATTTTCAGAAAACAATTGCTTCACTAGCCAGTATTGCAGCCTACATGACTGTATTCCCAGGCCTTTGATCTAGCCAAGAGAGGAATGTGTTGAATACAGAATTAACTCCTACACCTCCCCCCCCCCCCAAAAAAAATTAGCATGCCATCACTGTGTTAATACAGGAATATATTTAATCTATCCCACTAACTATATTTAGACCCTGGTCACTCCTAGTCATAGCAACACAGCCAGTCAAATCCTGCTTCCAAGCTTACTTTAAAATAGTTCATATTTATGGATTGCTGTGAGTTTTCCTTGTTGTATGGCCATGTTCCAGAAGCATTCTCTCCTGACGTTTCATCCACACCTATGGCAGGCATCCTCAGACATTGTGAGGTCTGTTGGAAACTAGGCAAGTGAGGTTTATAGATCTGTGGAATATCCAAGGAGGAAGAAAGAATTCTTGAACAAAATCTGGCTACCAGTGTTTTTTAAAAAACTCCAAAATCGGGACAGTAAATAAAGAACAACACTCAGAAAACAGGGGAATTCCAGACAGGAACCTATCAGGGCCAGCTAACACCTCCCAACAAAGATTTCCCCCAGGCAGGAAGCAGACAGGCTTTGAAGCTGCAAGGCTATTCAGTGCTAATCAAGGTAGCCAGTTGCAACATTCACACTTGCCTCCAACAGTCAAAAGTTCTTTCTCCCACCCTAGACATTCCACAGATATATAACCCCACTTGCCTAGTTCCCAGCAGACCTCCCAACCTCTGAGGATGCCTGCCATAGATGTGAGCAAAATGTCAGGAGAGAATGCTTCTGGAACATGGCTATACAGCCTGAAAAAGTCACAGCAACCCAGTGATTCCGGCCATGAAAGCCTTCGACAACATACAGTTCCTATTTACTTCAGTACAACTCACTGTCCACATGCATAGGCCTGCATCTTTTGTCTTTTATCTCTCTGTTAACATATATAGTTTCCAATAGTTTTGCAACAGAAATGGGCAATACATAACTCATGGGTCACATGCCTCTCTATCACATCTCATGCCACCACGTTTTGACAGAAAAAATGTACAAGTTTGCTAGTTTTCAAGTTCATTCACATTCCCAAGAGTCTCCAAAAAGCACAATTCATCTTGAAAACATGGTATATGGTCCTCCTGTGCATTGTTTTATAGTAAATAATGGTAACTTGTTTAAAGGTAATTTGTTGGAGTAGGCACTGCAAATTTGGTAATATGAGGTTATAGGGGTATATTAGTTGCCTATATTTGCATATACATACATTTTATTTATCATGTCAGAAGCAAATTGATTGCACAGTTATAATGTATTTAAAAACACAAAGTTAAAACTTGGCATTATACTAGATTTCCTTTGACAAGGAAGCTGGCTACTTGGAGTGCCTCTGGTGTCGCTGTGAGAAGGTCCTCCATTGTGCATGTGGCAGGGCTCAGGTTGCATTGTAAGCCTGTGGTTTGCTCTTCTCCACACTCGCATGTCATGGATTCCACTTTGTATCCCCATTTCTTAAGATTAGCTCTGCATCTCATGGTGCCAGAGCACAGTCTGTTTAGCACCTTCCAAGTCGCCCAGTCTTCTGTGTGCCCAGGAGGAAGTTTCTAATCTGGTTTCAGCCATGGATAGAGATTATGGGTTTTAGCCTGCCACTTTTAGACTCTCACTTGCTGAGGTGTTCCAGCAAGTGTCTCTGTAGATCTTAGAAAACTATTTCTTGATTTAAGTAGTTGGCTTGCTGGCTGATACCCAAACAGGGGGTGGACTGGATGTCACTGCCTTGGTCCTTTCATTATTGGCTGTTACTTCCTGACGGATGTCAGGTGTTGCTTTACTGGCTAAATAATATAATTTCTCCAGTGGTGTGGGGTGTAGACATGCTGAGATAATGTGGCATGTCGCATCAAGAGCCACATATACATACATGATATAACTTGGAGATGGGAGGCAGGTTTAAACATGGAATTCGTTTGTGTGTTCATATTACACATATCCTGAAGGTAATTTTACGAAATATTTTTAATACTTTAAGTGTATGTACCACATACACTACCATCAGAAAGCAAAAATGTCATTATCTCAGCCATATTTCAGATTTTACATTCCGGATAAGGAATATTCAACTTGTATAAGCAAGAACAGAAAAACCCACTCAAAGTAGCAAAGTAGCACTCATGGAGCAACATTGTATATTGCATAAGACTCAATGGGTTTGTTCAGAAATTTTCCACTGAGTTGAATAGAATCATCAAATTCCCATCTGCAATGAAAAGAAACTCATGTATAATCAACTGAAACTATATGACCAGCAAGTAAAACATAATATACAATTAATACCTAATAAAACAGAAGATGGCAATAGCTTCTAATAATTAAAATTATAACCTAACTTCATAAACTGTATAGAAAAATGAAGCTGCTGTCAAAGAGGCAAAGGAATGTCTAAATCCCCTTGTACAATCTTTCCTCAAAGTAAATGCCACCTGCCCATAAGTTTATACTGAAAACAATGTGGAGAATTCAGCACTAACAGGAACCACAACAAGAGAACAGGTGTGCCCTGGCAAAATGCCTACAAAAGTCACTCCAGATGATTCAGCCTCCAGCAAGTGAGAAAAACCACACTCTCAAGAGAAAACAAAACAGCAACATTGGGGAACTTTTCCAACTGAAAACAAAAATCATGTAAGATTTCAGATAAGTCATCTCATTGGATCTAAACCAGCCAAAAGATCTAAGCCATCTCAAGGAAAGTTATGGAGCCATCTCTGGGGAGAAGTGACTGCACAGCTATAGCTGCCTCAAACATTTTGTCAAATTTTCTGTTTCCATGTTGGAAACAGTAAATATCTGATATTTTTTTACATAGAGGAATATACAGGAAAAATAAACTGGCAGTAAGAAGTAAGCCTTTCACTATGTCAACAAAGACATTTTGCTGCCTGAAGCACACAGCTCCAAAATGTCCCATAAAATCAGATACAGCCAGAGGACCCATCTACACTGCCATATAAAATACAGATTACAGTATCTGCTTTGAACAGGATTATATTAGTCTACATTGCCATATAATCCAGTTTTTGGGGGGTTTTTTGTCGTTTCAGGAGCGACTTGAGATACTGCAAGTCGCTTCTGGTGTGAGAGAATTGGCTGTCTGCAAGGACGTTGCCCAGAGGACGCCCGGATGATTTGATGTTTTTATCATCCTTGTGGGAGGCTTCTCTCATGTCCCCGCATGAGGAGCTGGAGCTGATAGAGGGAGCTCATCTGCCTCTCCCTGGATTTGAACCTGCGACCTGTCGATTTTCAGTCCTGCCAGAACAGGGGTTTAACCCACTGTGCCACCGGGGGCTCCATATAATCCAATTCAAAGCAAGTAATCTCACAACCTCTGCGGATGCTTGCCATAGATGCAGGCGAAACATCAGGAAAGAATGCTTCTAGAT
This sequence comes from Anolis sagrei ordinatus, assembly GCF_025583915.1. Taxonomy (NCBI): domain Eukaryota; kingdom Metazoa; phylum Chordata; class Lepidosauria; order Squamata; family Anolidae; genus Anolis; species Anolis sagrei. Next base: position 89,504,674 of record NW_026846588.1, read on the forward strand.
CATGGCCATACAGCTTGAAAAACCTACAACAACCCAATCTGGGTTTTATATAGCAGTGTAGAAGGGTCTTAAGAGAAACATCAGGGTATTTCCCATTTGGTATCTACATGGGCCAAATAAAATGCTCCCACCTTGAACCTTCTGAGAGTAGTCCAGACAACATATGACAAGATCCATAATTGAAGTACTGATTCCAGCCTGATGTTTTTGACGTGTGAATAGCTGGATCATGCCAGTAATAGATTTATGAATATGTGATTTTAACCATGTTTTAACTTTGTATTGTATGGTTTTATTTTGTTGTAAGACGCCTTAAGTCCAAAAATCTTAAATAAATAAATATTAAATGTGGACTTCCCTGGATTATTTTGCCCCAGTTAGGGAACTGTGGCTGTCATGTCCAAAGGTTCCCAAAAGCTTAGATCCAAACACATACATTGTGTTTGACCTGTAAATCACAAATCTTGGAAACAGTTCCATGTACTTTGCAAAGAATAGTTCCACCTTAAGATGCCCATTGTCACTGAAAAAAAGTGCTTCATTTCTTGACACATGATAGATTTGGTTGCTTAAAATTTTCACATATTCTCGAGTTAAATTGTTATTAATGTCCATCAAGGTCTTGCTTACAGAACAGCACTTATTTATACCAGACAGCCCTATTTGTTTTGACTGCTATAGCTATCAGCAGGAACTCCGCTTTCAAATATTTCAAACCAAAAAAGAGAAAGTTCTTGCTGCTTTATAATTTAGAGGCAATTTGGTTCAGCGGTGTCTCACTGCCCATTTTTCCCCCATTGCACTACGATAGATACACTAATAATTCATAATCATTTTTTTTTCATTTGCTCTCAGCTGAAATATCATGGGACATACAAATAAACTGCCCTTGAAAATATCGGCTGACACAAGCAGGAATTCAGTGTGCAACTTGAACGCTAAAAATGAGACGAAACTTCTTTTCCAAGTGATGTAAATCAGGGGAAAGATGTTCCTGTGCTACCACAAGATTGTTACAGGTGATGTAACAATAACTAATTTTATATTAAGTGTTTAGTTATACGAGGGGCTGCTGATAAGTCTTTGGCTTTGTGTTCTTGTTATGTTTCTATGGTAACAAATGTTACATTATGTGAAAGCCTTATGTGTCTCATATATGTTTTCAAAATTTTGTGTTTGTAGCTTATGGCAACAGTGATCTAGTCACGCGGGAAACCAAAATGGTGGAGTCTAAGGCGATATTCACAGCAAATAAGAGCAGATGAGTGATAAAATTCTTGTTTCTGCAAGGAAAGTCCGTGAAGGATATTCATGGTGACATGTCACAGACATTGGGGGATCAATGCCCTTCATATTCTATAGTTAAGAACTGGGTTTCCAAATTTAAAACGGGCCACTTCAGCACCAATGATGAGGAACGTCCTGGATGACAGAGAGTGGTTGTTGTTCCGGAGATCATCGATGCTGTGCACAACCTCATACTGGAGAATTGGCAAATTTCAGTTAAAGGAATAGCAGACATCATGGAGATTTCTCATGAATGTGTTTGTGTCATTATCCATGAACATTTGAACATGAAGAAGCTCTCTGCAAAGTGGGCCCCCAAATGTTTGACAACAGATCAGAAAAGCATGCGAGTGAAAACTTCCCAGTCCATTTGTCAGCATTTCCAGACTGAGAACTTCCTGGATTGACTGGTCACTATGGATGGGACCAGGGGTGGCTCAACCCATTATGCAAAGTAAGCATTTGCAGTATAGTTGATTTTGCCCAGGGGCACTCTTGAGGCACTCTTGGGGGAAAATAGACCTTGACATATGCGAGTTGTAGTTACTGGGAATTCCACCAATAATGGAATTGAACCAAATATGGCACACAGAACTCCCACGACAAACAGAAAATATATATCAGTGATTGGGGGGGGGGGGCAAAATACTGTTTGCTTACCATTGAAAATTACCTAGGGTCTGGATGGGACCTGGATTTATTTATATGACCCTGAAACCAAGGAGCAATCAAAAGAGTGTGGGCACAATGGTTCTCCTCATCCAAAGAAGTTCAGGGTGCAAAAATCAGATAAGGAGGGTGTGCTGCTAGTGGACAGGGGCAGCTCAACCCATTACACAAAGTAAACATTTGCAGTATAGTTGATTTTGCCCAGGGGCGCTCTTGAGGCGCTCTTAGGGGAAAATAGATCTTGACATATGCAAGTTGTAGTTACTGGGATGTATAGTTCACCTACAATCAAAGAGCATTCTGAACTCCACCAATGATGGAATTGAACCAAATACGGCACACAGAACTCCCACGACAAACAGAAAATATATATCAGTGATTGGTTGGGGGGGGGGCACCAAAATACTGTTTTCTTACCATTTAAGGGCTGCCTCTGCTAGTGGACTACCTTCAGAATGGTTCCACCATCAATGCAATTACACAGAACTTTTTGAGCAACTGAAGGCAGTTCTGAAGGCCAAAAGGCGGAGCAAGCTGTCCAAAGGAATCTTGTTTCTGCAAGACAATGCCTCCACTCACATCGCACAAGCAACCATGGCAAAACTGGTGGAGCTAGGCTTCCAGCTGGTTGACCACCCACCTTATTCACTGGATCTAGCTCACTCCAATTATCATCTGTTTCCAAACCTGAAGAAACACCTCAAGGGTACCAAATTTCACACCATTTCTGATGCCATGGCTGCTACGGATGACATGTTTGAGGCACAACCAAAATCCTTCTTTTCGAAGTGTGTTGATATCAGTGGAGAGTATGTAGAATGAATGTAAAGTTTCGACTTCCTGTCTCGTTTCTTTCTGGGTAAAGCCAAAGACCATATCCTATACATAGTATCATGCATATACATCTGTCTCTTAAAACATATGAGTTTACAAACAATGACCCTTAATTATTTTGTAACAAGTCTGACTACATCAAGATCAACGAAGAGCATATTTATGAGGCATTGTACAATCCAAGTTGTGGATAGTTTCCTACTCAAATGTATATGCCCACAACCTCTACATCCTTGATCAGGGAAATTTCTCCTTTTTTATCTATTCTGTCAGTCTTTCCTACCTCTGGGAGTTATTAGCAGCTTCAGGGGCAAAGCATGGGCTAGTCATTCCGCTCATTAAGCAGAGTGAAGCAGCTATCTCAGATAGCTGATCTGGGATGTCATGAAAGAGCATCAAATTGTTGGTATATTACTACTATATTTTTATTCCCAGGGAGAGTTGGTCTTGGCATGTTTCTTCCTTTCCTTCAGTTGTCAAAATTGCCTTGGGTATTCAGTAAAATGTCTCTGGATGGCCCTGGGCACATTTGGATCAGAGAATTAGGGAAGAAAGTGTGAAACTCACCATTTTCCCCAATGAAGGAAGTACAATATGACCCCGGTATCCACAGGACTGATATCCATGTTTTTATTTATTTCACATCCAACACAATATGGGATTTCTAGGCATTTTCTAGATTCTCGAGCACAGTGGTTTTCAACCTTCCAAATGCCACCAACCCCTTAATACAGTTCCTCATGTTGTGTGACCCCCAACCAGAAAATTATTTTCTTTACTACTTCATAACTGTGTTCTGGGATAAGGAGGGTGTGCTGCTAGTGGACTACCTCCAAAATGGTTCCACCATCAATGCAAGGTATTACATGGAACTTTTTGACCAACTGAAGGCAGTTCTGAAGCCAAAAGGCAGTAATTGTGCTACTGTTATGAATAATAATAATAATAATAATAATAATAATAATAATAATAATCTGGCTTGGTCGTTGCCCAGGAGAATAAGGACCATGGCAAGTTCTTCTCCTGGGCACCCGTTGACAAGTGGACTACAGAAACCAGAACCCACTGCTGAGCAACTAGGGCATGGGCCTGTAGGGCAACTGGAAGCAAAATAACTACAGAAGCGGCAGAAATTTTCAATGCCACAGAACCAAACTGTCATGAACTGCTATTATAGACACGATATGAGGATTCAAAGATCTATTTTTTTTAAAAAAAAGAAATAGTTCTAGCAAAAACTCAGTGATCACAAGGTAATGCTTTCCCTAACTAAGGGTACTTTTGGCTCCTCCTACAATTTCACCTCCCACAAATTGGGGAAACATTTTATTTAAAACCTGAGAGCAACGAATGCCATCACATTACAGAATTGGCCAAACATCTAGATCATTACCAAGCAGGCATGTAGCTGGGGGGGGGGGGGCTCGGGGGGCTTCACCCCCCCCCCCGAAATTCTCATGGTGGTTCGCGAAAAGGCCTTACTGGTGCATTATTTAAACTGTTATGTTTATTCATATCATGATCTGATAACCATACTCAATATATCCCATATGCATGAGGGTATTGGGGTAATGATACAAAAGGTTTGCTAGGCTAGACCCTCTTTCACTCAGACTCAGCCCCCACCCCCCGAAACTCAGCCCCCCCCCCCCCCCCAAAACGAAATCCTGGCTACGGGCCTGTTACCGAGAATCCACTTCCCCTCTACCTCCTGAAATGTTTGAAAAGAATGCTGGCCCCCATGCTTAAAACACACCAAGAATACTCTATCCTACATTTTATCCCAACCTAATGTGATGAACACAGCGGCTTACCACTTAGTAAATGTGTTAAAGTGGTAAGTTAGTAGTGTTTCCATAAGTAAATTGGCAACATGCTAGATAGGCTTCTTTCCTTCTTTCCTCTTCAGTCTTCATACAAAAACTAAACCCTTTTGCACAGTTCTTCTACAATTCAACTGCCAGTTCTTTTAGAAGTTTGCTCCATCCAAGTAATTTGCTTGGCTCTGCTGACTGGAGTGAAAACATTAGAAGTAAAGGGTATAACACCAGTGGACATAACAAGAGTTTCTGATAAAGGTCCAGTTCTTACTGAACTCCAATTCTCTCAAAAAGTTAAAGTCTACTCAATCCTCCTTGTCTTATTTTTTACCTCTAATTGGAGTACAAGTTGTTCTTTCTCTCTCTTAGCCTGTGTCCTCTGCAGTGAGCTCTGCATGTACTCTGAACCCCAAAACACAATTAGCTAAACTAGGCTGACTTTACTAACACTATTTGGGATTATTTGTGGGGAAAATTGTTCCTTTCCTGTGATTTCATTTTTTCTTTTTTTTGTCCCCCTTCTCCCTATAAATTCCTTTTTCAAAGTGTTTGGACATTTGGCTGCTTCTTTTAAAGGATTCATTTCACTGGAAACACTTTGTTGCACACAGGACAGTATGATAATAAAGCAATTACTTGCATTCTTAAGGTTTCGACAAGGTTTTATTTAGTTCTTTGTTTCTTTGGGTAAGAAAATCCAAAGCACATCTCAGAGCATTCTTTCTTGAGCTAAGGGGTGGCTTACTTGGCTAGAAGGCTTGGAAAGTGGGGTGGAGAACACTTGGGCCTCCACACGTGGCCAAACTTGATGGGGATTTGGAGAGCTTTGGCCTTGAACTTCTGGAGGTCCAAAGCTTCTCTGAGCACTTCCAGACAGCCTATTAATCAGGGACAAAGTAGTGGAACAAAAATCGGAAAAACCAGACATGGAGCTCTGTCCCGGTAAATGGTCCCCTGGCATCCTAAAAGGCTTGGTTACAGCAGATTTTTCAAAATGGGAACTGGACAGACATCGGAAATGTTCTTTTAATTTTTTAATGACCTTCTGAGATGTGCTGGACTTCATAAGTACTTTTGCAGATATAAGAAAGTGCACACAAGCAGATTTCTTGTTATTATCTCTCCTCACCCTCCTCTTGTCATTATGTTTGTCTTCTTGAACTCCATTTCCCTTTGGAGTCACTTGCCTGACATGTTGGTGTCCACTGTGAGATTTTGGAGTTTTGGAGTTTTGGAGTTTTGGAGTTCAATGTCACCTGTAAGCAGATGATTCTATCACTCGATTCTATCACTCCTTCCCACCTGCTACTAAGGTCCTGAACTGGTGCTTGGCAGCTGTGGTGGTCTGGATGAGGGAGAACAAATTGAAGCTGAATCTAGACAAGACAGAGGTCCTCCTGGTCAGTCAAAAGGCCGAACAGGGTATAGGGTTACAGCCTGTGCTGGATGGCATTACACTCTCCCTGAAGGCGCAGGTTCACAGTTTGGGAGTGAACCCGTATCTTGGAAAGTCTGGTGGTCCACTCTCTGGTTACATCCCGTATAAATTACTACAACACACTCTACATGTTACCTTTGAAGACTGCTAGGAAGCTACAGTTGGTTGAATGGGTGGCAGCCAGGCTGCTCACCGGAGTGGCGTACAGGGAGCATACCATCCCCCTCTTGCGTCGGCTTCACTGGCTGCCAAACTGCTACTGAGCACAATTCAAAGTGCTGGCTTTAGCCTATAAAGCCCTAAATGGTTCCGGCCCAGCCTACCTGTCCAAACATTTTGCCCCTATGAACCACCACAGAGATTAGGATCATCTGAGGAGGCCCTGCTCTCGGTCCCACCTTCTTCACAAGTGCGGTTGGTGGGAACGACAGACAGGGCCTTCTCAGTGGTGGCCCCTCAGTTTTGGAACTCCCTCCCTAGTGATATCAGGACAGCCCTCTCCCTCTTAGTGTTTAGAAAGAGAGTCAAAACCTGGCTCTGGGAGGAGGCATTTGAAAAATAGAGCAGTGCAGGAATGTTAGTATGGAATATGTACAATTTGACTATGAATTGGCCTTTAGACTATGACTCTGGGTGACATGAGTAATTGAAATCTAATTCTATTATGCTTATTATGCTTTAATGTTTAATTTATGTTTTAACTGATGTGGTATGTTTTAAGGCACCATGGAGGTGCAATTGTAAGCTGCCTTGAGTTCCCCTCAGGGTAGAGAGAGGCAGGATATAAATAAGGTAAATAAATAAATAATTTAAAGCTACATCCAACATAAACAGGCCAGCAGAACATTGGATAAGCGAAAATGTTGGATAATAAGGAGGGATTAAGGAAAAGCCTATTAAACATCAAATTATGTTGATTTTACAAATTAAGCACCAAAACATCATGTTTTACAACAAATCGACAGAAAAAGCAGTTCAATACACGGTGATATTATGTAGTAATTACTGTATTTACGAATTTAGCACCAAAACATTGCAATGTATTGAAACAGCTGTAGATCTGGGTGGGAGGCAGACTGTTTTGGATAATACAGAACGTTGGATGAGCGAAGGTTGGATAAGCGAGACTCTACTATATTTAATTTAATAAATATGAGAACAAAGAAATGGTAGGAGAGAGTTCTCATGGAGACTGCTTCCCTCTCATGATTTCATTTAGCCACCTATGTGTCTGTGGCTCCATTTCTTTACCTCTCTCATCAGCTGTTTCAGGATTATAAAATGAAGATTAGAGCAGTCCACACCAACGTCTCGCAACCAAGTCTCATGAGGTTTTTTTAACTGCAGGGATATATAGTCCTCCGTAGCAACACATTTTTCAGCCGATCACAAATTTTAAGAAGACCTTTTAACACCTGTTTTTCATCCAATCCCACAAACCAGCACATGTTTTCGGTAAGTGTCATCTAGCCACACTCCACACCACTTTTTTATCCCAGTTTCTTGCATTTTTTAAGTTCTGTGTAGAAGAGGCTTCCATTTCTTGGCTGTAACTTTACACTGAGAGACATACATCTGGCAAATGACTGTGTTTTCATAGCTACATCACCTGCTGCTACCCCATAAAAAAGCCACTTTTTAAGCAATGCAGACCACCTCAACCTTCCCTATTATATCTGTTGGAGGCAAAGGAGGTATCAACACTTAAATAAAGTGATTTGTGAGTGATACTAATCTAAATAACACCTGTCCTTGCTCTGTGTATTCAAGCCTTTTGCTTGTTACCTGTAGATGTCACTTCCCCATTTTCTCAAGAGCTCTTTCTTTTCATTTTGTGTGAAAGGAACATTCAGGATGCTCCAGCCCGCAACAATGAATGCACGTTAGTCCCATGCAGGAAAGCCAGCTTTTGCCTTTTGCCTTTTCTGTCCTAAAATGGACTTCCTGCAACTCTAAACAAAAAAAAATCCTTTTTTTCTTTGCAAGAGCATCCTGAGTAATTATTCCTGTTTTTACCATAATTGCACTAACCCTGTTGCATTCTGCTTAATTTGGACACTAAATATTCCCACAAGTGATGTGCCATTGAAGAGATTGAGAGAACAGTGGATATTTTTCTCTAGCTGGATGAGCTCGGACAGCATTTGAAGCAATATCTGGGATCCTTCGGAGGTCCCAGCACATGATGCCCTTGCAGTGAATCCAGCTAAATGAAAAGAGCTGGATACATTCTGTGTACCCCCACCCCCACCCCTTCCTGCTTTAAATGCAGATTTGGGGGGATTTTCATCACTGCATAGTCAATAAAAAATCCCAGAAAAGTGAATTGCAATGGCTTATGCCATTGGCCTTTGTTTATGACACCCCAAGCAGCTAGACTAGCAATGGGCAAGTCTATCCTGAAGGCTTGATGAATGGCCTCAGGTTCCCAACTGGAATGTACACACCCCACAAAAATATAGCATTAAAAGTGGCTAATGATATTCAATAATAATAATAAAGCGGATGAAACAATAGATCACATCCTCAGCTGCTGCAAGAAGATCGCGCAGACAGACTACAAGCAGAGACATAATTCTTTGGAACTTGTGCCACAAATACCATCTGCCTGCGACAAAGAACTGGTGGGATCACAAGCCTGAAAAAGTTACAGAAAATGAACACGTCAAACTACTCTGGGACTTCCGAATTCAGACAGAGTTTTGGAGCACAATACTCCTGACCTCACGATCGTGTTAAAAAACAAAGTATGGATGTTGATGTTGCAATCCCAGGTGACAGCAGGATTGAAGAGAAACAACTGGTAAAGGTTACACGATATGAGGATTTAAAGATCGAACTGCAAAGATTCTGGCACAAGCCAGTAAAGGTGGTCCCAGTGGTGATCGGCACACTGGGTGCAGTGCCTAAAGACCTTGGCCTGCATTAAACACAATCGGTGCTGACAAAATTACCATCTGCCAGCTGCAAAAGGCCACTCTACTGGGATCTGCACGCATTATTCGCCGATACATCACACAGTACTAGACACTTGGGAAGTGTCCGACGTGTGATCAAATACAACAGCCAGCAGAGTGATCTTGTCTGCTGTGGACTCATCTTGTTGTGTTTCAAATATAATAATAATAATAATAATAATAATAATAATAATAATAATAATAATGCATTATTTGTTACCTGCCTCTCCTCACAGCTCAAGGCAGGGTGCAACACAGTTAATCTATATACATAATAAAACACCTATTGATATTGTCCTAAATGTCCCCCAGAGGACCTAAGTGTCCGGGACACATTATACAGGAGAAGGCAACCTGGATCCAAACCATGCAGTGCTTTAAAAATAATCAACACTTTGCACTTTGCACTTTGCCCAGAAACTAACTAGCAACCAATGGAGTTATTTTAGTATAGGTGTGATATGCTCACTCATAAATATATCCATAACCATTATGGCTGCTACATTTTGAACTAAATGAAGTTTCCAAACATGATACAGAGGTAGTCCAATGTACAATGCATTGCAGAAGTCCAATCTTAAGGTCACCAGTGTATGCACTACCATCTTTAGGACTTCCAGGTTTAGAAAGGGACACAGCTAGTGTATCAGAAGCCTTTGGGAGAATCACATTGTCCCCTATATGAAATTTAACCACCACCACCCCTTTTTAAAAAATCTCTATGAGATGAATTTATGTTTGGAAGGAAAAATCTACCTGAAGGCATCACTTTGCCATTTCTGGGACTTGTATTTTTCTGGGATGGGGACAGAGCCCATAGAGTTCCAAGTGAGGTCAAAATGGCCCTTGGACTCTCAAACTTGGACTCAGGCACCCCCTCCAGATGTGTTATTATTATTATGTACCATATTTATATTCCGCTTTTCTCACTCTGGAAAGGGCTCAAGGCAGCCTTACAACAGGCAGCAATTTGATGCCATATAAACAATAAACAATTACAATTAAAACCAAACAATTAAAATATGAATTATTAAAACCACAATTACAATCACGCCAACCAAAACATAATCCAGGGCAGTACCATTTGTCAATCACATTGCTTCATAGTCATTTATCACACTGCTCCAATTGCTTGTCAAAAGCTTGGTCCCAAACCTACAACTTAAGTTTTTTTTCCCCTGAAGGTCAGGGGAGAAGGGGCTGATCTGATCTCACTGGGGAGGGAGTTTCATAGCCAAGGGGCCACCACTGAGAAGGCTCTGTCTCTCATATCCACCCTGAGTCCCCATTGTGGGGAGAAGGGCGGGATAGAAGTGTATGAAATAAGTAAATAAATAAATATCCACCAATCACTCCTGCGAAGGAGGTGGGACCGAGAGCAGGGCCTCCCCAGACAATATTAATATCTGAGATGGTTCATAGGGGGAGATAGGTTTGGACAGATAAGCTGTGGCAGATCTGTTTGGGGCTTTATAGGCTAAAGCCAGCACTTTGAATTGTGCTTGGTAGATTGTTCCGGATTGTCAGAGGTCTTTTAACTCCCACCACCTCAGGCGGGAGCCCTGACAATTCGGCCACGCGCTGCGAAGCATTTGCTCGGTTCTTTGCAGACAAAGTCGCTTTGATCCGTTCTGGCCTGGACACCATGTTAAATGCAGTCTCTGAGGATGTGACACGAGCACCTGCTTGTCCTATTTTGATGGATTCTTTTCAATTTGTGAAGCCCGAGGATGTGGACAAGATACTTGGAGGAATGAGGCCCACTACGTCCATCCTAGACCCCTGCCCATCCTGGCTTCTGAAGGAGGCCAGAGGGGGATTGGCTGAGTGGGTAACGGTGGTGGTTAACGCCTCCCTTCAGGAAGGCGAGATTCCAGCGAGCTTAAAACAAGCTATTATAAAACCGCTGTTGAAAAAACCATCACTGGACCCCACTAAATTTGACAACTTTCGGCCTGTTTCCAATCTTCCCTTTTTGGGCAAAGTCATGGAAAGCGTGGTGGCCTCACAACTCCAGGTATTCTTGAGAGACACGGATTATCTGGATCCGGCACAGTCTGGTTTCAGACCGGGACATGGAACCGAGACGGTCTTGGTCGCCTTAGTGGATGATCTGCGCCGGGAGCTAGACAGGGGGAGTGTGTCCCTGTTGGTGCTCCTGGACCTCTCAGCGGCCTTCAATACCGTCGACCACGGTATCCTTCTGGGGCGCCTTGCGGAAATGGGCCTTGGGGGCACTGTTCTACAGTGGCTCCGGTCATTTCTGGAGGGTCGCACCCAGAAGGTGTTATTGGGGGACACCTGTTCAACGCCACAGCCTTTGACTTGTGGGGTTCCACAGGGCTCTATACTGTCCCCCATGCTGTTTAATATCTACATGAAGCCGCTGGGTGAGATCATCCGGAGTTTCGGGGTGCGGTGTCATCTGTACGCAGATGATGTCCAACTCTGTCACTCCTTTCCACCTGCTACTAAGGAGGCTGTCGAGGTCCTGAACCGGTGCCTGGCCGCTGTAATGGTCTGGATGAGGGCGAACAAATTGAAATTAAATCCAGACAAGACAGAGGTACTCCTGGTCAGTCGCAAGGCCGAACAGGGTATAGGGTTACAGCCTGTGCTGGATGGGGTCGCACTCCCCTTGAAGGCGCAGGTTCGCAGCTTGGGTGTGATCCTGGATTCATCGTTGAGCCTGGATCCCCAGGTTTCAGCGGTGACCAGGGGAGCATTTGCACAGCTCAGGCTCGTGCGCCAGCTGCGCCCGTACCTCGGGAAGTCTGACTTGGCCACGGTAGTACACGCTCTGGTCACATCCCGCCTTGACTACTGCAACGCTCTCTACGTGGGGCTGCCCTTGAAGACGGCCCGGAAGCTCCAGCTAGTCCAGCGCGGCAGCCATGTTACTAACAGGAGCGGGACGCAGGGAGCATACAACGCCCTTGTTGTACCAGCTCCACTGGCTGCCGATCTGCTACCGGGCCCAATTCAAGGTGCTGGTGTTGGCCTACAAAGCCCTAAACGGTTCCGGCCCAAAATACCTGTCTGACCGCATCTCGGCCTATGAGCCCACGAGGACTTTGAGATCGTCCGGGGAGGCCCTTCTCTCGATCCCGCCTGCCTCACAGGCACGCCTGGCGGGGACGAGAGATAGGGCCTTCTCGGTGGTGGCCCCCCGGCTGTGGAACACCCTCCCTGTAGACATCAGACAGGCGCCCTCCCTTATGACATTCCGCAAGAGACTAAAGACGTGGTTGTTTGAGGAGGCGTTTGACTAAGTGCTACAACAATTGGCAATGATGATTGGAACGGAATATGGGAAACGAGATTGGATTGTGATTCTGATGAGACGTCGCGAATGATTTAGTGTAATTGTATTATTGATTGTGATGTTGTTACTGCTGTTTATGCTATTGCCTTTATTGTAAATTGTTTTTTATATGTTGTACACCGCCGTGAGTCGCCCTAGGGCTGAGAACAGCGGTCTACAAGTGTCGTAAATAAATAAAAATAAATAGAAGACTTGAACTGCAACTTCCCCAAGGTAACACTGAGGAACACTGGGAATTGTAATATAATAATATCTGGGACGCTGCATGATTCTCACTTCTGCCTCAGCTAAACAAATAAAAGGTGTATTAGCAGCCTATCAGTAATTTTTGTATTTATTTTCCCCTTTAAAATGGAGGAGTGTCGACTTTAACCTCCTTTCTAGGTCTACAACAAATAGAAACTGATAACCAGAATAGTTTTCTCAATTATTATAAAGCAACTACAGTCCTCTTATTCATGTGGCCAGACTCACCCCATTGGTTAAAAATGGAGCATCAACAGAACATCCATAGACAAGTCTATCAAGGCCCAAGGCTGCAATCAGTGTACCACTTAAGTCACCTTCAGTTATTTGTCAGATTTTTTAAAAAAACAACAACCATACAACATATTTAATTATATTCCAGATAGCTATACGTTATGATTATAATTGCTTTACCTCTAAATGAAGATCTGAAATAATTGACCAATCTATTACATAGTGTACAGATGTTTTATGAGACAGAACTGTGTCAGCTAGCACCTCTGGCTACACAAGGGCATTACGTCTATTAATTGTCCTATGGCATATTTTCAGAGATGAGTAAGACCAATACTTAATTATCCTCTGCCACTATTAATTATATTTGCTTTCTGCACATCCTTCTGTGCCCATCTGGTGGCTCCTTCACAGGAATGCCTGTGTTCTCATAGAAGTTATCAGGGTTAAATGCCCTCCGATCTGTGCATGTATACACACACATTTGTGCATTTGTCCCATAGTGCTGCACGTGATACAATTACTTTCAAGCTACAGAAATAAAGAATAAAAGATCCAAAGAATAGCCAAATATTATGATGACATGAACGCATATTGTGGTTCCCTTTGTGATTCATGTAAATTCAGTGCTAAACTAGGGCGTTCTGATATAAAAACATTTCATTGGTCAGAAAAGGCTTAAAGAAAACTTTTCCAAATATCAGTTGACAAATACAAACATCCAATATCCATGGCAGCAGTAAATCTCCATTTCTACCACACGTAACCCAAACCACAAAGGAGGACAAGGTACAAATCTTGGAAAGAATTTATGCTATTTGTATCATCCAGACCAAAGATGATTTCACAAACTTCATGATTACTTTTGCAAGATGGTGCTAAATCACTAACTTGTTGATCTGTGGTCATATACTTAAAAGAAGTACAACCAGCAGCTATTTTTTTAGCAAGAGAAGTAGACTATTCTTTATTGCCCATCCAATAAAGGGCTACTATTACCAGAAGTAGGGAACATACGGCTCTCCAGTTCTTAGATTGTAGCTCCTACCAGTCCTAGCCAGTATAACCAACAATAGGAAATCATGGGAGTTACATTTCAAGTTACATTTATGAATATCTTCAGGGCCATAGTTTGCACTCAGGCCCATAGCCAGGATTTTGATTCGGGGGGGGGGGGGGCTGAGTTTGATTCGGGGGGGGGCTGAGTCTGAGTGAAAGAGAGTCTACCCTAGCAAACCTTTTGTATCGTTACCCCAATACCCCCATGCATATGGGATATATTGAGTATGGTGATCAGATCATGATATGAATAAACATAACAGTTTAAATAATGCACCAGTAAGGCCTTCTCGCGGACCACCATGAGAATTGGGGGGGGGGGCTGAAGCCCCCTCAAGCCCCCTCCGGCCCCAGCTACATGCCTGCACTAGTGACAACTGGTTAACTCCATGTGTTAGTTTCAACCTTAATGGCACATTATCCATATGCTGAACTCTATTCTCAAAATAGGTTCACCATCTTGGATAGATCATACTAATGATGTTTTCCAACCAGCATTACAGAATCATCTGAGGGTCCTTCCACACAGCCCTATATCCCAAAAATCAAGGCAGAAAACCCCACAATATCTGCTTTGTACTGGGTTATCTGAGTCAACACTCAGATAATGTGGGATATCCTGCCTTGATATTCTGGGATATAGGGCTGTGTGGAAGGGGCTTGAGTTGCTCCTGCAGAATTCTGGGAAATGTAGTTCAGGGAGAAATCTTTGAAATTCTCATTGAGGGAGGTTCTCGGCTTTCCTAAACTATATTTCCCAAAATTCTGCAGGAAAAGATCACACAATTGGCGTCTGCTCTATAACGCTGGTGGGAAAACACTCTAAAATCCATTGCTGATTTAACATACCACTGATAGGAAATCACAAAAAAAATTATCTTGTCCTCGTTCACATATTGTTGGCTGTGACAGATTTTGAAGTTTTCTTTGCTTTTGAGCAGACCCCTCTGCAGAGTACTCCTGACATCATTTTCTCTCATCAACAGTACTGTGCAGAGGTGCCTGTGCTGCCGGCAACCCCCTCCGGCAAGTTTTTTGGTAGGAATGGGGGACTGGAGGGGGCTTGAGGGGGGTTGGATTCCTTCCCAGCTCAACCTTTGGTTGACCTGGAACAACATCTAGCCAGCCACCACTCAAGGGAAAGCAGAGGGTTTGATTTCAGGGTAGGGATTAAAACCCAGGGGAAAGCGGGTTATTTTAACCCGCTTCTTCCTGGATTTTAGGGAAGCGTAGAAAGGTTCTCAGAAACAATGATTACTAATGACTAAACAACCAAGATTTCTGATATTTATAAGACACAGTCTATAATAGTT
Organism: Anolis sagrei ordinatus; assembly: GCF_025583915.1. Taxonomy (NCBI): domain Eukaryota; kingdom Metazoa; phylum Chordata; class Lepidosauria; order Squamata; family Anolidae; genus Anolis; species Anolis sagrei. Next base: position 89,519,856 of record NW_026846588.1, read on the forward strand.
AAGATAACTTGGGATACAGGAAACATATTCATATGCAAGATATTCATACACTGATGCAGGAATTGCGTCTAGCATATTCAAACAAAATATAGCTTCAGAATCCATTTTAGCGGAGTTTCACAAGCTTTTAAGTTGAGTTATACTAAATTAGCTGAATAAGACATCAAAATCATTTGAACACACTAAGCATAATGATGCATATATATGTGCCAGAGATTGGAACCAATGCATTAATATTAATTATGATGGTGACATTTTTATGTTTTATGAAACTTAAACCAGAATATAAAGTACCTATTTTTGAAATGAAAATTAATAGACTGGGGGGCATTTTCCTGAGAAAGACATAGGAAAGTGGCTTGCATTTCCATTAGCTACGTTGATGCCCTCCATCCTTTCACCATTTTGCCTGCTTTTCTCACCTAAGCCTTTCTGTCTGTCATGGGTGGTGGCAGCTATAGTGGTGAGCAACTTCTTCTTCTTCTTGAGTTTTTGTGTTAGTAGGTTTTGCTTGTCGGACTTCTTTTTCTGAGATAGATAGATAGATAGATAGATAGATAGATAGATAGATAGATAGATAGATAGATAGATACTTTTTTTTTCCTTTTATCTCAATCTTCCGGCTTACTTTTTCCTACTTTTTCTTGTTATTATTGTTCCACCACTTTATATATATACATAAAACAATGTTCTCTTTCCCCTCTTCCCTTACCTCCAATTATATGTGTGTGTGTGTGTGTGTGTGTGTGTGTTTGTTTGTGGGATTATCATAACTCAAAAACCATTGGACGAATTGACACCAAATTTGGACACAATACACGTATCAGGCCAACGAGTGACCGTCACTCATAAAAACACTGAAAAACACAGCAGAAGAAACTTTAAAAGTCAAAAAAAATAAAAAACATTACAATGCGCATATATATATATATATATATATATATATATATATATATGCAAACACACATATATACACATATACATACATATATACACACAAAAAAAACACATATACACAGACTGGGCCACAGCAACGTGTGGCAGGGAATAGCTAGTGTGTGTGTGCGTGTGTGTGTGTGTAGTGGTGAGCAACTAATGTGACAGTCAGCAAAGAGCAGGTGGGGGACAGAAGATATAGAGGTCCATCATGTGTTGCTTCATAGTGGAACATCCATATTGCAATGTTTCCCAAACGCTGGTCTTCCAGTTGTTTCTGAACATCAGCTCCCAGAATATCTGATCATTGGCCAAGGAAACACGCTTCTGGAGTTGAAGTCCAAAAGTCAGTTACATGTGTACAGGTGAGAAACATAACTATGCCTTATAACCAGGTAGGAGAAGAATCTGTTGACAGTTCAGTTCTTACCCATTATGTATGCCCCTTTGTGTGGATATAGTGTCCTCAGCCAGGCATGTAGCTGGGGGGGGGGCTTGGGGGGCTTCAGCCCCCCCCCCCCAAATTCTCATGGTGGTCCGCGAGAAGGCCTTACTGGTACATTATTTAAACTGTTATGTTTATTCATATCATGATCTGATCACCATGCTCAATATATTCCATATGCATGGGGGTATTGGGGTAACGATACAAAAGGTTTGCTAGGGTAGACCCTCTTTCACTCAGACTCAGCCCCCCCGAATCAAACTCAGCCCCCCCAATCAAAATCCTGGCTACGGGCCTGTCCTCAGCCAAGGCATAGCAGTATTTTAATTCTATGTTTCTAGTAGGAAAAGAGGAAGGCTGTATTACACTGGAAAATCTCAAAGAAGAAGGCCGTGGCTCTGAGTATGCAACACCTTAGCAGGGCTGTTGATAACAGGGGATTTGGAGGTCTTTCACTCCTAGGGTCAACATTATGGCATTTAACAGCAAAGGTTGCTTTTCATCTATAATGTGCTCAGTGTTTTTAATGTGTTGGAAATGTACCTTTCATTTCACTTTTGTCCATTTCTTTTGTTCTCTTTTGACTTTCTTGAAAGTGCATTCTGAAAATTGGAAGAAATCACAGAGGTCATTAGACATCGGACAAAGAAGAACAGCAGTTAATTTATTATTTTTCTCCTCCCCGGAATCTGCAGATTCAGAGCAGTGCCAGAACTATGGCAGAACTGCCCATTTCTCCTAACTATTTCAGACTAAAAATGTTTTTATCAGTTGTTGTTTACCCGATAATTCTATTTTATTGTATTAATTCACTCACACACACATAAATCTTCATCTCCCCCACTACACACACACAGTATTGAGCCTTGAGAAGGCTTAGAGTTAAAAAAAAACACTTAAAGACACTTACAAAAAAAACTAAGTAAAAAACATTTTTAAAATATTGTTAAAATTGAGGGCTTTATTGCATGGACTGGCATACAAATAGGTGATGGTCCCTATTACATGACATTTTGCGATGTCCATTGCAGCACTGCTACTTCCCCACTATGAAGTTGTCCCTGGCTATTGATGAACAAAACCATCAATAGCCCCAAATCATGTAATGGTGAAGGAACGTTTCTCTCTCCTTATGAACCATCTAGGAGCTTAAGATCATGTGGGGAGGCCCTGCTCTCAATCCCGCCTGCATCGCAAGCACGATTGGTGGGGATGAGGGACAGGGCCTTCTCAGTGGTGGCCCCCTGTCTATGGAACACCCTCCCCAGGGATATTAGATCGTCTCCCTCCTGACTTTCCGAATAAAGGTAAAAGCGTGGCTCTTCAAGCAAGCTTTTGAGAATGCAGCGGAATAGATAACATGAAACTATGAATGATGAATATGGAATAGCCAAACAACGTTACTGGAAAACGATTTTAACAAGATGACATCAGTGATTACATGTTTTAATGGTTTATATATATATATATATTTATATTGTTATGTTGACTATTTTTAATCGCACTTTTATGAATGCATGGCATCTAATTGTGCCAATCTGTAACCTGCCTTGAGTTGCCATATGGTTGAGAAAGGAGGGCTATAAAGGTTCTAAATAAATAAATAAATAAATAAATAAATTTACTTGATATTATGAGGTTCGCAGGAGCAAGATTATCCTCTCCTCTCACTGAAAGGGGATTTGTTTTCTTGTTTTGTTTTGTTATTATTATTTAAAAGGATGGCAAACTGCTCTATGCAGAGTATGAGGGCCCTTCCACACAGCCCTATATCCCAGATTTATTGTTGTTGTTCATTCATTCAGTCGTTTCCGACACTTCGTGACCTCATGGACCAGCCCACGTCGGCCGTCACCACCCCCAGCTCCTTCAAGGTCAAGCCAGTCACTTCAAGGATGCCATCCATCCATCTTGCCCTTGGTCGGCCTCTCTTCCTTTTTCTTTCCATTTTCCCCAGCATCATTGTATTCTCTAAGTTTTCCTTTCTTCTCATGATGTGGCCAAAGTACTTCATCGTTGTCTCTAATATCCTTCCTTCCAATGAGCAGTTGGGCTTTATTTCCTGGAGGATGGACTGGTTGGATCTTCTCGCAGTCCAAGGCACTCTCAGAACTTTCCTCCAGCACCACAGCTCAAAAACATCTATCTTCCTTCTCTCAGCCTTCCCTAAGGTCCAGCTCTCACATCCATAGGTGACTATGGGGAATACCATTGCTTTAACTATGCAGATCTTCGTTGCCAGTGTAATGTCTCTACTCTTCACTATTTTATCGAGATTGGAGACTGCTCTCCTCCCAAGAAGTAAGTGTCTCCTGATTCCCTGGCTGCAGTCTGTGTCTGCAGTAATCTTTGCAGCTAGAAATATCCCAGGATATCAAGGCAGAAAATCCCACATTACCTGAGTGTGGACTCAGATAACCCAGCTCAAAGCAGATACTGCGAGATTTTCTCCCTTGATGTCCTAGGATATAAGGGCCCTCACTTGGATGTTTCTGAAGTCTTGGAAGCTTGAGTACCCTACATTATTCTACAAATTGAGAACTTGTTTTGAAGGTTCTAGCAGGGGAATGCAGCTATCCTATACCCTCAACCAAAGATGCTGGTACAGTCCTTCTATTTGGGGTGGAGGGACACATATAGAGTGATGAGGAAGGAAGGGGACACCTATCTAGCCAGTCAGATCAACCAAATCAACACTGATGATCATCAATGGGGTGACAGATGTCACAGTCAAATAGCCTTTGCACACTCCCTTCTTTCCCAAGATTAAACCAGGGACAAAGGGAAGAGGACTAAAATCACAGATGGGATTTTTCATCTTCATTTCAGTAACACTTTCAGTGTAGTAAATTTAAACATCAAGGTAGAATTAACATAATTAAAACAAGCAGCGCCCTTTCAATGTGAGTGTAATTAACACAGGGTTTAAAAGCATATTAGTGTCAACATAATATAATGGGAGTTTTTTGCCAGTTTTCTAACTCTGGTATATACTATTTTTATTTGAGTTCCGCAAAGGGGCAAGAAATGGTGCTTAATTATTTACTTTTATATCAGTACAGAACATACAAAAACATTACTGGTATCACCTGGTGGGTGAATTTGCTCTGAATGTTAAATGGCTCTGTCCCAGAAAAAAAGAAGAAGATAGAAATCGTAGTTTTTATTTTGATGGAAATGCACTGAAGAAGCACATGAGCTCCCCCGCCTGGTTTACTTGAAATCTGTACTAATCTATTTTTGTGATGATTTCTTGTTCTGTCAGTTAAAAAAGTAATTTTGTGATAAATAAAGAGTACAACACGCCAAATTTAGTTTTAAATTAGGAGATCAGTAGCAGATTAAGTAAATTATGCCAAACTTTTACTTCTAGGGTAGGAAATATATTACCCTCCAGACATTGTTGGACCGCAATTCCCAGCAGCCCTAAACATTATAGCAAATAACATTAATAATTTTGTACAGCAAAATCCATGGCAGCGAGCTACCTACCTATAAACTGCAGACTTATTATTTTCATTTCTACATTTAAATTGCATTTTAATGCAATTGTTTATTGACAAATATGTATATATGGCATTGAATTTTGCCTTTGTGAAACTGCCCTGAGCCCCCTTCAAGGAGAGAAGGGTGGGTATAAGTATGGTAAATAATAATAATAATAATAATAATAATAATAATAATTTCATTCTGTAAATTCCTCAGAAATAGATGTATGCCCTTGTGATGTATGCAAAGGCATACATCACCTCTCTTGAAATCCATCTTGGCATGTAGCAGGAGAAATATATTACAATTCTTACGTTCCTGTGAAATGGCATAAAAACAGTAACAATCCTCCTCCATAGTGTTGGAGAACATACAGACAAAAGATTCCAGTCGGAACTCTTTTGTCCATATTTTACAAGAGCCGGGATTTTGCTGAATCACCTGACTAATTGGCTGGAGAGTAGAGTTAACAGCCATTAGGTTTATATATCTGTTGCTATCAGCATTTAAGGACAGTTACAGAGTAGAGAGTGTATATTACTTATGGGGTTAACCTTTACTCTTTCACTGTAATTATTAAGGCTTGTGTAGGATTTTCGTACTCTCAGGTGTGCTCTCACCTGAGCTCTTGATGTAAAGAGTGGGGCTTTTGTTGACCTACCTGATGCCTTAGTGTAAAAGTGAGGCTTCTAATAAGTCATCTGAGCCTCTAGTCCAGCGGTTCTCAACTTGGGGGTTGTGACCCCAGAGGGGTCGATTGGCCATTTGAGAGGGGTTGCGCCACCACCTCCTTCAGCTCTACCCCTCCGTCTCCCCAGAATGGCTGCCAGCCCCCCCCCCCCCCCCCCGTGCTAGCCAAACAGCCAGTCAGCACCCACACCCACATGTATTTTCCTCCTCCGAGTTGGCTCCTTCTCCTCTCACAGGGTGGCAGGGAGTCAGGAGGAGGTGCTTGGAGACAAAGGTGGGAGAAGGCGAGGAGGCAGACCCTCACTCTCTCTTTCTCCTCCTTTCCTTCTCTCATGCATTTCTTGAAGTTGAAGATAATAATATAATAATAAATTGCAGTAGTCCAGTCTAGAGGTAACTAAAGCATGGACCACCATGGTCAAGTCAGACTTCACAAGGTAAGTTCGCAGTTGGCGCATGAGTTTTAATTGTGCGAAGGCCCTCCTGGCCAACACCAACACCTGTGCATCAAGCATCAGCGCTGACCCCCAAACTGCGGACCTGTGACTTCACGGGGAGTGCAACCCCGTCCAGCACAGGTTGCCAACCAATACTCCCATCAGACGGGCAATTGACCTGGAGGACCTCTGTCTTGGCAGAATTGATCCTCAGCTTGTTCGTCCTCATCCAGATCATCAGAGCAGCCAGGCACTGGTCCAGTATTTGAGGAGCTTCCTTGGAGTCTGGCAGAAATGAGTAATAGAATTGAGTGTCATCTGCGTACCATACTCCAAAACTCTGGATGACCTCTCCCAGCGGTTTCATGTAGATGTTAAATAGCATGGGGGACAGAATAGAGCCTTGCAGGACCCCACAGGTCAAGGGCCAGGGGTCCGAGCATGAGTCCCCCAGCTTGGGAATGGCCCTCCAGGAAGGACCAGAGCCACCATAACATCTATATAATTGTTTCATGTGGCTTCTGACTTCATTTTGTTAGGGAGAGAAAAGCTGTTGTGTTCTCAGAAGGCTCATACTTAACTATTATTCTTTCTTAAGTATGAGCCTTCTGAGAACACAACAGCTTTTCTCTCCCTAACAAAATGAAGTCAGAATTCACATGTAACAATTATATAGATGTTGTGGTTCCAGGAGCTGACTAGTAGAACCCACCAAGCTTTCAAGACAACACATTAAAATGGGGATATGTTTGATCCCATGAACCCCATTTACCTTTTACTCCCTACTTACTTATTCTTTCTTTTGGATAAAGTAGTCCCTGTGTTCACTTGGAGTAAGGCACTTGGTGAGTGGAGGTAGCTGCAACTACTGTAAAACTCATGTTGGCACTGACCTCAGTGACTGAGGTCAAAGGAGAGGGTTGTATTTTTGTGATCAAACAAACACATTTGAATATGTTGTTTAAAGGCTTGTGTGGAATGTTGTTTTTCTTGCAGATTAGCCTTCTTGAACACTTGGATTCTATTAGCAGAACTTCTGCTTGATAGCTGACTGCCTAGTCGTCAGAGCTTGTAACCATGACATCTATGCAACTGCTAAATCTGGCTTTTAACTATAGTTTGTTAGTGGAGAAGGTAAGGTAAGGTCTTAGAAGGGTCAGACTTAACAATGTGACTTCTACTTTTTTAAGGTTTTGATAGAAACAAATCTTTTGTTTTGACAGTGTGGTCTCCCTGTTCTGTTGGACTGAGCCAGAGTGCTTCTGAAGAGTTACTGACTTACTAGTGAGTGGATGCAGCAGTGATTACATTTACAACTCTTATTTCTGACTTTTGACCTTATTCAGTAAGTAGAGAGTGCAAGGTCGATGGGGTTTATGGGATCAAATATTTGCATTATAATGTGTTGTTTAAAAAGCCCATCTGGGGCTTTTTCTTTCATTCTAGCAGGGCAGCATCCCTGAACTCTGAGAATCCATTGACGGAACTTGTGCTGGATCACTGACTGGCTGCTTGGAATAGCTAATAACTAATATGTCTATACCAGGGGTTCTCAAACTGTTGTCCGTGGAGCCCTTGAGGCTCTGCAGGTGATAGCAAGGGGCTCCGCAGTGCCATGCGGCTTCCCTCCTATTTCCTCCTCCTGAGACATGCAGGAAAATTAAAGTTTTGAGCTGCTGGAAACAGTGACAGGATTTTCTGGGGGTACAGACCCTCCCCCCCCCCCCCAATCTCCCTTGCTGCCCAGACTTTTCTCACCACCCAGACCGTCCCCCTTGCTTTCTTTGCTTCCAAAACTCTATTTCCCTTTGATCATTCAGAGCGTACTTTGTGTTTTTCCAGCATGGTAGAAGGGGGTTAGACTGGGTGGCCCCTGTGGCCTTCCACTGAAATACTGTTAAGTTTATGTTGACTAAAATTGTTGATTTTTTTCCCTTTTTTTGTTTTTCTTTTTTTGGGGGGAGGGGGGGTTGGGGTTTTTGTTTTTGTTTTTTTTTGGATGCTGTGTGAATTACAATGTTCCCTCACTTATCGCGGGTGTTCCATTCCAGGACCACCCACGATAAGTGAAATAATGCAAAATAGGGATGCTCCCTCCCCCCCCCCCCCCCGCGTCACTTCGCCTTCTCTTTCCTCCCCTCCCTTGGGTGCCCATGCCACCTTCCCTTGGCAAGAGGGACACTTTCGCCTGCGCGGCCCTCCTCCTCCTCGCCTTGCCTTCTTTTCCTTCGCTTTCCCTCCGCTTCTCTCTCTCTCTCTTGGGGGCTGCTGACCCGAGGGAGATGAAGAAGAAAAGTGGAGGAGAAAGGAGTTGCCTTTTTTCCTCCTCTACTTTCCCTCCACTTCTCCCTCTTGCTCAGGACCTGCTGACCCCAGTGAGAGGGAGAAGAGGAGGAAAAGCGGAGGAAGAAGGCAAGGAGGGAAGGCGAGGAGGAGGGCCGTGCAGGCAAAAGTGTCCCTCTTGCCAGGGGAGGGTGGCATGGGTGCCTGAGGGAGGAAGGAAAGGGAAAGAGAAGGCAAAGTGAGAGAAAGAGGGGGAAGATAAGGAGGAGGGGAGCAGTGAGTCCGCGGTAAGCGAACCACCTAGGGAACATTGTAGTTTACACAAATACTCTCCATCCATCTGCCAGTGGCCCAACCCATGCCATTATAAATAATGTAATATATATCGGTAAGCATTTCTTGGGATTTCATGAGAAACTCTTGCTTCAAAAAGGGCTCCTCAACTGAAAAAGTCTGTGGACTCCTGGTTTATACAATTGCTGCAAAATTTCAGTTTGTTATGAGAGAAAAGTTCTTGAGTTCTTAGAAGAGTCAGACTTCACTACCTCACTGTGGGTTGTTTGGCTCCTGGATAAGACTTTTCTTTTGTCCTGACAGAGTTTTGTCTCTGATCAGTTGGACTGAACCAGTCGTGAGTGCAGGTAGCAGTAGTGACTGCATTCTTACAACTCCTGGTTTCTGCTACTGGCCTCATTCATTAAATAGAGAGTACAAGGTCAATTAGGTTTACGGGATCAAACATTCCTGTTTCAATGAGTTGTTTAGAAGCCAGAATTGACCTTTTCTTTCTTAAAGATAAGTTGTCCTGGGAGCCTCGCACAGTCCTGCCCCTGCACCAACAGTCCCCATCCCCTTAACCTCACCTTCCCCATGCCAACTCCCTGGTCTTTCCCCTCATGTAAATCACCCTACAGTCTTCCTGCACCAACTGCCCTCCAACTGCATAAAACATAGACCTAACCCCTGGCCTTCCCCAACAGAGGCGGCCCTAGGTAATTTTCAACGGTAAGCAAACAGTATTTTGGTGCCCCCCCTCCCCACCCCAATCATTGATATATATTTTCTGCTTGTCATGGGAGTTCTGTGTGCCATATTTGGTTCAATTCCATCATTGGTGGAGTTCAGAATGCACTTTGATTGTAGGTGAACTATACATCCCAATCTCGATAAAATAGTAAAGAGTAGAGACATCACACTGGCAACATAGTCAAAGCCATGGTATTCCCTGTAGTAACCTACGGATGTGAGAGCTGGACCTTAGGGAAGGCTGAGCGAAGGAAGATAGATACTTTTGAACTGTGGTGTTGGAGGAAAGTTCTGAGAGTGCCTTGGACTGCGAGAAGATCCAACCAGTCCATCCTCCAGGAAATAAAGCCCGACTGCTCACTGGAGGGAATGATACTAGAGACAAAGTTGAAGTACTTTGGCCACATCATGAGGAGACAGGAAAGCCTAGAGAAGACAATTATGCTGGGGAAAGTGGAAGTCTAAAGGAAGAGGGGCCGACCAAGGGCAAGATGGATGGATGGCATCCTTGAAGTGACTGGACTGACCTTGAAGGAGCTGGGGGTGGTGACGGCCGACAGGGAGCTCTGGCGTGGGCTGGTCCATGAGGTCACGAAGAGTCGGAGACGACTGAACGAATGAACAACAACATATATCCCAGTAACTACAACTCACATATGTCAAGGTCTATTTTCCCCCAAGAGTGCCTCAAGAGTGCCCCTGGGCAAAATCAACTATACTGCAAATACTTACTTTGCGTAATGTGTTGAGCCGCCCCTGCATCCATGCCCCCCCTCCCAAAAAAGTTTGCCCATGCCTGCTTTAGAGCCTTTGTCCCTCTGGAGTAGATGGCAACATGGGAAAGATGAAGTCCACATCAAAACCCATGAGCAGAGTCTGTTCTTCTAGCAAAAGGACACAGGTGAACACAATCTTGGGCTCATAATAATTCCATGTATTTGAAAAGTAGCCAGCGGGTCATGTGTTCTTATCTTCAAGTTCAAATTTTCTCTGCTGCGCTAATAAGGCAGTGGGGTGTTTTCATAGGCTTTCACAGCCAGCTTCACTGGGTTGCTGTAAGTTTTTCGGGCTGTATGGCCATGTTCCAGAAGCATTCCCTCCTGACATTTTGCCTGCATCTATGGCAGGCATCCTCAGAGCTTGTGAGGTGAGACCTCACAACCTCTGAGGATGCCTGTCATAGATGCAGGCAAAATGTCAGGAGAGAGTGCTTCTGGAACATGGCCATACAGCCCGAAAAACTTACAGCAACCCAAGGCATTGGAGTTTTGTTCTCTTTTCATTTGTCTATCCTGGCCAGCTCTAACATGCTGGGTGAGGTTTGTTTTTTTTTTCAAAAACAGCTCCAAACTCTATTTATTTGAAGCATTTATATTCTCTCCTTCTCACCCTGAAGGAGACTCAGGGCAGAGCACAACGTATGTATGGCAAACATTCAATGCCAGAACATATATAAACTATAAACCAGCATAAACACTAAAATCAATTATCCCACATAAAAATCAACTGTTAAAACTGCCTGAAATCATCAAGTATTACATTCAGTGTCTAGACAAAGGAGTTAAGTTACCATAGTTGCCTTCTCCACCAAATGTTTTGCAGATAGGGATCAGGTGTGGTCTCCCATCACTGAGAAAATTACAAAAGAACTGCCTTAGATATAGGAGAAACTGGAAACATTGGGTTAAAATTCTTTCTTGCCAAAAAGGCTATTTAGAGATCACTCCCACATTTCACAGTTATTGTTTTTACCAACCTTATGTAAGTCATACTAGAAATCTTGCCAGCTGAAGAGCAGGGTAAAAAAAATGATAATACATAGATGTGTGAAGAGTTTGTTATTGATTTTGGCTGCAATTCAGCATCCACATACCAGAAAGTAAGTACCAACAAGCTCAGTGAAGTTTACTTTTGAGTAGAAATGAAAAATGATTGTGAAGATAATAGCTTGTCCTTTTCCCCTTAGACAACATGGTAAGAAATCTGTATTGTTTTATCCTTGGACAGTTCTGGTTTGTCTGAAGAAGCAAACTTCAGCAATACAGGCGAGTGGAGGAAGGGGTTTTTTATGGAGTATTTTACTACCTTGATTATAATGGCATCTTTCACATCAGAAACACTTTCCAATAAAGTATGCTGTAAAAACATGGATACATAGTGGTAAATGGAAATCCAATACAATTATTATGTTTTGCCATATTTCCCTTCCCTATAAAGATGATTGGGAGGCATTCAAATGCAGTTTGGCCATTTTTGCTTTGTATATCAGTTCCACTAAAATCCCTAAAGATGTCATCTCAAGCCTAGTCCTTCTCTTCAAAAACTATTTAAAGCATAAAACTAATAACTTATTTCAGTGTATCGGTCTAAATTATTCGAGCTCTAGTTTAGAGGGGGGGAGAGGCATTTGTTTTAAATAATCCAAGTCTTTGCTAAGGTAAAGGTTTTCCCATGACATTAAGTCCGGTCGTGTCCGACTGGGGTTGGTGCTCATCTCCATTTCTAAGCCGAAGAGCTGGCGTTGTCCATAGACACCTCCAAGGTCATGTGGCCGGCATGACTGTATGGAGCGCCATTACCTTCCCGCCAGAGCAGTACCTATTGATCTACTCACATTTGCATGTCTTCGAACTGCTAGGTTGGCAGAAGCTGGGGCTAACAGTGGTAGCTCACGCCACTCCCCGGATTCGAACCTGCGACCTTTCAGTCAACAAACTCAACAGCTCAGAGGTTTAACCCACTGTGCCACTTTGCTACAGATTGTTTTTTTCCCCTCATGAAATGTTTGTTAGTACTTTCCATTTTCATGGAGAGGAGAATGAATACCTATTGCATGTAGATCTTCTAGAGCAGTGGTTCTCAACCTTCCTAATGCTGCGACCCCTCAATACAATTCCTCATGTTGTGGTGACCCATAGCCATAACATTATTTTGGCTATTTTATAACTGTAATTTTGTTACTGTTCTGAATTGCAGTGTAAATATCTGATATGCAGGATATATTTTCATTCACTGGGCCAAATTTGGCACAAATACCTGATAGGCCCAAATTTGAATACTGGTGGGGTTGGGGGGGGGATGATTTTGTCATTTGGGAGATGTAGTTGCTGGGATTTGTATATCACCTACACTCAAAGAGCATTCTGAACTCCAAAAACGATGGAATTGAACCACACTTGGCACACAGAACTCCAATGACCAACAGAAAATACTGGAAGTGTTTGGGTTGAATTTTGGAGTTGTAGTTCACCTACATCGAAAGAGCACTGTGAACTCAAACAATGATAAATCTGGACCAAACTTGGCTCGGATGCCCAATTATGGCCAACTGTGAACACTGGTGGAGTTTGGGGAAAATAGATCTTGACATTTGTGAGTTGTAGTTTCTGGGATTTATAGTTCACCTACACTCAGATTATTCTGAACCCCACCAACAATAGAATTGGGTGAAAACTTCCTACAGAGAAGCCCCATGACCAACAGAAAATACTGTGTTTTCTGATGGTCTTTGGTGACCCCCCGATACCTACTCATGACCCCCCCCCCCGGGGTCCTGACCCCCAGGTTGAGAAAAACTATTCTAGAGTTTTTGTGACAACTGCTAGGAAGAGCTGAAAGACCGAAACTAGCCTAGAGTTTTTCAATAAGTTTGGAGGTGAACAAAGTGCAGACAATAGCTCTCTTGGAGAAATAGACCTGTCAATTGAAATACAAAAGAAAGAGAGATGGACAACATTGAGCCTGTTTGCTTTTCAGTTAAATTGTTTACTAATTCAATAGAAACACAGTATGGACCAACAACCGAGTCTAACTTGTGGAGAAATATGGTTATATAGGAACATGGGTTCCATTTTTATGAAATATTTATTAAAACAAATGAGCTAGCAGCTTTTTAATCCTTGATGATGGAAATGCAGTATGAAATAAGCTGTTTACCAGCCTATCCCAAACTCTGCAGACTGCATTTGGAATCTTAATGTTTTGAGGAAATATACCATATATATTCAAGCATAAGCCGACCTGAATATAAGCCGAAGCACCTCATTTTACCACAAAAAATAGGGGAACAATAATAAATTAAATAATAATAATAAATTAAAATACTAAATGTAATAATAATAAATAAAGGAAAATAATAAATGTAACAACAATAATAGAGTGAAATAATGTAAATGTAATCTAATCATAGCGTTGGAAGAGACCTCAGGGTCCACCCAGTTTAACCCCCTGTCAAGACGTAGGGAAATTGCATTCAAAGCACCCCTGGAAGATGGCCATCCAGCCTCTGTTTAAAAGCCTCCAAAGTAGGAGCCTCCACCACACTCTAATAATAGAGTAAAATAATAAATGTAATAATAAAGTAAAATAATAAAAGTAATAATAAAAGAGTAAAATAATAAAGGTAACAAAAATAATAGAGTAAAATAATGTAAATTCAATAATAAAGTAAAATAAATGTAATAAAAATAATAGTAATAACAGAGTAAAATAATAAATAACCTTGACTCTACTATAAGCTGAAGAGGGCTTTTTCATCCTAAAAAAAGGGCTGAAAACCCCGGCTTATACTTGAGTATATACAGTAATTTTTCATTGAAATTTTACACACAACACATGCACACATGTACATGAGAAAGATTAGGGCAATGTTAGTTTAATTTATTTCAATATCAAGACAAATTAGAGTTTGGATAAATATCCATACCATGCCAAGTGGAAAAACTGAACTGACCACATCAGCTTTTTGGTAATGGGCTCATTGTCTAACGAAAAAAAAACCAAATATAGGAAACTATGCTAATCTAGGGTTTCACTATTGTGAGCAAAATAAACGGTAGGACTGCTCATCTTATACAGACAAATCTTGCCCACTCAAGCTGTTCAGGTCAAATTTTAATCATATTCATCTGAAGTCATTTGTACCAATGTAGCAATCCAGACTTCAATCACAGCAAAATGGATTGATTGGGAAGACGACGTGAAACGTTGAACTGTTTTAATGTATTTAAAATTGTTTTAATATATGCTAAATGTATATTATGCTTTGTTTTATTGTTCGGCACCAAATGGTGCCTATTGGTAGCCATCCTAAGTCCCTCTTCAGAGGTGAGAAGGACGGGATAGAAATGCTCCTAATAAATAAATAAATTTAAAATGTTGTAAATGCAAGCTTTGTAGAAAAAGATCCCAAAGCAAAGAGAGAAGTCAGTAAGGGGCAAAAATCTCACAAGGGCAAGTTAACACTGTGGCCTACTGTGGCATCAGACTGGTATTTATAGCCAGGGTCAAACCACTTCCGCTCTGCTGAAGTGTGTCCTCACCCTCTGTGTCACCATCGCTACTTATAGCTCCGTGAGAGTTCCTGGCCATTGCTAATAATAATACAAATAATAATAATAATAATAATAATAATAATAATAATAATAATAATAATCTTTATTTACTACCCCGCCAACATCTCCCCAATGGGGACTCGGGGTGGCTTACATGAGGCCAAGCCCAACAGCATATTACAATAAAGTAAAACCAAAACACAATAACAACACAGTAAAATACATACAACATATGAGTACAAAGACGATAAAGCAAAGTCATACACAGTAAAATAAAATAACATAACATAACAATGAGCGGGCTGCATGTGCAAGATAAAAACTAAGATACTAAAAATACTAAAATCAGGATGAGATAGGGATGGAGGAGATTGTTTGTGGGGGAGAAACTCGTAAAGGAACGGAACGGTGTTGGATGTCCCAACACCAGCAGAGGTGCCCGTGACCAGGAAGAAAGTAGAAGCAATCCCCTTGGTCACAAGTGAGTCTCTTGATGTCTGTATGTGGTGCCTACAATATCCAAGAGCTCTCCTGGAGATCCACCACCTTCTGCAACAATGAAATGGGCCTGATCTGCCCCAATGAAAGCAGAAAAAAAGAGATGGACATGCTGGGCCATATGGACAACAGAATGTTCCACATCAGAACCAGTGCTGCTGTCCACACACCAGAGTGTGGGCTGCTCCAGAGTTTGCCCAAACTTCAGAGACTTCCTTAACTTTCCTTATCACGGGACAAAACCAGTTCAACCTAGTTTGCTCTGCATCAGTGGTTTTCAACCTGTGGGTCCACAAGTGTTTTGGCCTACAACTCTCACAACTCCCAGCTGTTTGGATTTCTGGGAGTTGAAGGCCAAAATGTCCGGGGACCCACAGGTTGAGAACCACTGCTCTACATTAAGATTCAAACACTCTTAGATCTTATGCAGACATGTAGTAGTGACTGCTCAACCACTTCAGGGTTTGGAACCTATATAGACAATCCCTCGGCCATGAAAACCCACTGGGGACTTTGGGCTTCTGAAGAAGTCTTCCCAAGGAAACCCCATGCTAGGGGCACCTTATGGTCACTATAAGTCAGAAGTGACTTGAATGCTCACAGGAACAAACAAGGTTCAAGGGAGTTCATTCCTCTGTAGTGTGTGCCAGCATAGAGACAGGTTTATAATTTTTCAATTTGCCAACTACAATTCCTCAAGCGCTTTTTCATTGGATATTATATTTTTACGGTGTAGTTCCACATACATTTACATGGATGCAAATCTAAATGAATTGAATGGGTCTTGATCCCATGCAAATATAGAGTTGGATACCTAATGCTTTAAGTAGTTTTAATGGAGGCAAAAAAAGAATGCTTGTCAAATTCGTGTAACAGGTGCATCTAGTATTCTTTTTCATCTTTCATTGTCAGCGACTGATGATGAAACACTCAGTTCCTGTTTCTTTTGTGTCAATTTTCTGTGTGCTTTTCAATTTAATTGGACAATTTATTTGAATTTTATTTGTTCTTTGGCTGGCAGAGTCAATAGTCAGTAATAATGAATTGCAATTTTATCTTGGGCTTTTAGAGTCTCTGTTATGTATACAGCTTGTGGCAATTTTTGATATCAAAAGCCCACTCAAAAGGCATTTGCAAAACTTTGATGGAAGAGAAAAATATAATGTGAAAAGAACAGGCTTGTGCTAAATTTTAGCACATGAACAGTTTCAGACTGAATAGGCTGTTGTTTCCCCAAGGTTATTCTGCTTTTGTGCCATTTTCCTCCTCTTTTTAGAATTATCTCAGCTTGATGATGGAGAAAGCAGATAGCATCGCAGTGTTAGAAAATTGTGTGCGTGTGTGCTTGCTTTCAAGTTCTCTATCGAATTATCACGAGCCCATGAATTTAATAGGATTTTCTTAGGCAAGGAATAAACAGACGTAGTTTTTCCAGTTCCTTCATCTGAAATATAGTCTACAACAGAGCTCCTCAAACTTTTTAAACAGAGGGCCAGTCACAGTCTCTCAAACTGTTGGAGGGCCGGATTATAATTTGAAAAAAGCATGAATGAATTCCTATGTACACTGTACACAAGAACAGCAACAAGCCTATCTCATCAGCCAAAAGCAGGCCCACACTTCCCATTGAAATACTAAGTTTATATTTGTTAAAATTGTTCTTCATTTTAATTATTGTATTGTTTTTAAATGGTTTTTTTGCACTACAAATAACCTGTGGTTAAGAGCACAGAATCCTCATGAAAGTGGGATGTTCTCTCAGATTAAGAAAACAATTGCAATTCCTTTATTTTTACCTCTAGGAATTTCTAGGTTTCCCAATACAACTCTACGCGCAACTTCAACTGGAAGCTGGCCATAGAATTGTATTGGAGGACCTTGAAATTCCCAGAGAGGAGTTCTTTTTTGAAACCTTTATGTCCTTCAGAAGAAG
This sequence comes from Anolis sagrei ordinatus, assembly GCF_025583915.1. Taxonomy (NCBI): domain Eukaryota; kingdom Metazoa; phylum Chordata; class Lepidosauria; order Squamata; family Anolidae; genus Anolis; species Anolis sagrei. The sequence continues at coordinate 89,536,926 of NW_026846588.1, forward strand.
TTGACCAGAAATTCATAAAGAGAATATGGTACTGTTCCATTATCGAGGCAGAAGCCAAAAGGGAATACTAGACGGAGAAGGATCGTCCATTTTAGTGGGGGGAGGAATTCAAAGAGGAAAGTTATTCCCACTTCCCATTTCATAAATGCGGGTTGTTTCCATGATGGGGACATGGGTGGAGGGAATAAGAGGAAAATGGGGGGAAATGGTTTTACTCCTTCAAACCCCCTTTACCCTCCCCATAAAATGGACTATCATTCTCTATCTAGCGCCTCCTTTTGGCCTCCACCTGGATAATGAAGCAGTACTGAGAATATTTGTAATCAAATCCATAAAAGTCAAAACTGCAAATGTGAAGGGATACCTGTACTTCCTAACCTATTTATATTTGCATTTTGCTTTCAGACCAATGAGAGCAAGGTAGTTATTGTCACAGCATGCTAGTGATGTAGCAATGCTGCTTGAAAGAAAGAAAAAGAGTAGCACAAGGTTACACAGTTTTCTTCATGGCTTAGTGGCACCTAGGAGCCATTTCACCATACACAATTATAGCATTATGCTTTCACGTTAACTGTGATGGCTCCATATCAGGTAATGGGAAATGCTCTTTGGAGTGCCCAACATCTTAACTATAATGATATACTAGTTGTTGCCCAGTGTGCAACTCCCTCCTGGCGATGCTTTCCCCATCACACAGGAGAAGCTCTACCCTTCCATAGAGGTCCCATCTTGGCTCCATGTGAAGCCTCCCATGTTGTGGAGAAATTCTCCAGTGTCACTTTCACCCCAGTTGGGGGCGAAGTCTCCCCCAGAAGTCTCGCAATGTTGTGTGATGTCCAGCATGGGGCTCCATCCAGAACATAGGGTGAAACCGTCCTAGAATGCTTTTTTTAGGTGAGTGTGATGAGGTCATAAGTAAAGCCTGGTTAACCACATAATAGAGATGGAATGACTTGTAATTAATTCATTTTTGCAGTAGCTAAGATATAACAATAACTTTAATCCATTACCAGTGCAGTATGGTAAAAGATAACTCATTTGGTAATACAATACGACCCCATTGTATATGGATGTGATATCCATAGTTTCACTTACCCATACTTCAAAGAATATTCTCACCACCACCCTACAACAGAAGTGTTTTTGGCTTCTTTATATGCTCCAGTGCAATTCTATGGTATGCTTCTGGCCGAGATAGAGTAAAAATATAGCATTCATTATTATCCACAGCAGGCCCGTAGCCAGGATTTCGTTTTGGGGGGGCTGAATTTTTTTTCAGGGGGGGGGGGTTGGGGGGGCTGAGTTTGGGGGGGCTGAGTCTGAGTGAAAGAGGGTCTAGCCTAGCAAACCTTTTGTATCATTACCCCAATACCCCGATGCATATGGGATATATTGAGTATGGTGATCAGATCATGATATGAATAAACATAACAGTTTAAATAATGCACCAGTAAGGCCTTTTCGCGAACCACCATGAGAATTTCGGGGGGGGGGCTGAAGCCCCCCGACCCCCCCCCCCCCCCCCCCGGCTACATGCCTGATCCACAGTTTCTAGGATAGATCTTGAAATATTTTGTTGTTGTTCATTCATCCAGTCGTTTCAGACTCTTCATAACTTCATGGACCAGCCCACACCAAAGCTTCCTTCTGGTCATGGTCACCCTCAGCTCCTTCAAGGTCAAGCCAGTCACTTCAAGGATACCATCCATCCATCTTGCCCCTGGTTGGCCCCTCTTCCTTTTTCCTTCCATTTTCCTTCCATTTTCCCCAGCACCATTATCTTCTCCAAGCTTTCCTGTCTTCTCATTTTGTGGCTAAAGTACTTTATCTTTGGCTCTAATATCCTTCCCTCCAGTGAGCAGTCAGGCATTATTTCCTGGAGGGTGGATTGGTTGGATCTTCTTGCAGTCCAAGACAGTCTGAGAATTTTCCTCCAGCACCACAATTCAAAAGTGTCTATCTTCCTTCGCTCAACTTATCTTGGATCATATCCTCCAAGAATACAGGGGATCACACTGTATTTATGTAACAGGTAAAATGTCTTCTATAATTTCTCAAAATACACATGTGCAATATTTTGGTGTGTTTTGCATCATATGTTTGCAGCTTATAGTATTTTGAAGGGTTTTTTTAAAAAAAGTAACTAAACACATTGAATTGTAAAGATTTTTTAATGTAACTATAATAATAAATACTTTTGAGACAGCCTTGAAACCAGAGCTTAGAAGAATTACTTTTTGGAATAAATATGTTCCTGTGGTTTGGAGAATTCTCGGAGATGTAGCCTTTCTGTGTCTCTTTTTAGAGAGATAAAGTGGGAAATAAATAACAATCCAAAAACAAACTTTTCCAAACCTTGCTTGGAACTATTTTGTGATAAATGCCATAACTGGGACTGGTGACTTGTTTACTGTAATTTTCCAAGCATTGTGCCTCCTGAACCCAACCCTGTTTTTTGGGTTTTAAAACAAATGGAACACATATATCCTGCTGTAGACATGTGCTCACATGCTGCTCTGGCAATTTCTGAAACTCTGTCAACATTGGAGTCAAAATTGGAGTCATTCTAGAGTTGCTCAATGGCAAACTCCACGATGGTGATATAGCGCCAGTAGGGAAATACTTGCTATGCTTGAAATGAGCCTTCAGCTGTAGACGTTATTTAAAGATGATATGCAGCTCTTGATTATAAACCACATGACATCTAACCCAGTGTTTTGATTGATTAAATAGCACTTTACAACCAGGGAATTGGGATTAAAGGTGTTGTGATTGCCGTGTGCATTTTCATGTTTCAGCAGCTCAAGATCAAAAAGCTGTGTCAATAGTACGTTAGAAATAATACCTTAATCTCCAGCCAAACCTTTTTGCAAGGGCAGTAAAAATATAAATCTTATAATATAAATCTAAAAATATAAATTAAAAAATAAAAGTAGTATTCGTGCCTTATGCTAGCCAACAATACCAGGACATCTGCGGCAGTATTTTCTTGCTGCCAAACCAAACTGCTCCATTTGTTAACTTGCATTCTGAATAATAATGCACAAGGTGATAATCAATAAATAACAAGCTAGAGAACACTGGGAAAATCAATGTTAAGGGATTCTTTCTGGTTTTGTTTAACAAACCCAATAATGCTGGAACTCTAATATCAATATTCATTCTCGGCTCCTTTGGCTCTCTTATCTCGTTTGTTGCTGATCCTTAATGGCATGGAGAGATTTACATATCAGGACATTTATATCCTACAATATTGAAGGACCAGTTCTATAATATAAACATCTCTCTATGGAAAGGATTTCTACTTTCTTAAGCAGCTCGTCTACTTTGTTGTTAGATATTGAGCATTCTTTATCTAGGGACCTCAACAGGCAGAGGTTTTCCTCCATTTCTACACACTTCAAAGATGAAATCAAATGATGCATGATCTGTAGCATGGGTTGCCTCTGGGATTCTGTCTTCACAGCGTGTAGAAATGGGAGGATTTGGAAGATGGACATAAATCTGTCAGTGCAGGTTGGTCTTCTTCCAAAGACATGACAATCCCACCAAAGTAGGCCTGCAATTTACGACTCTCCAAATTATTGTCTACTACGATGTAGTTCTTACATGGAATGTTGTGATGCATGCCAAATTAATCAGCCTGATTCCAGCATGGCCCTTATCAGCAAGCTCGTGGACCTTATCTCTCAAGTTAATTAGACTCCGGAACTCCGTCCTTTAATTCACAGAAAATTTTAAGGCTTTTTTATTCTTAGTCCATCGGATTTACAGTCTATTTACAAAATACATCAGATATTCATGATCCTGATCAATAGCTGAGATTGATGTCAAGCACTAACACACACAAACACACACACACACGGTCAAATTAATAATTAATAATTTAATGACTTATCTAATTTTAAGCCTTTCTTGCTATTCACCACCTTTTGACCTCTTTCACATTCATCACACAGTGCATTACCCTCTATATTGTTTCTTTGTATCTCGTTTTGCATCTTTCCTTTCCTCTTTTGCAACTTGCAGCCACCCTGGTAACCACCTGGCCCACATGACCTTCATGGCCCTCGGAGTGGGGCTCCCTCTCTGCTTTCACCCCCAAATGTGTCCCCCTTCTCCCCAACCCTGAACCACCTTCACCCCAGTGGACACTCTGGCCTTCATATGCTAGGTCCCCTTTGGTATCCATGAATGCTTTACGTATATGCATGCTTGGGCCCGCAGATACCCTAGTCTCCATACTCTGGGTCCCCTTTGGTATCCACGGGCTCCTCTTGTGTATGTAATGTAATATTTTATGTTTTATATAAAACTTTGGAGTATGAAGCCACCCAGCAAGACCTTGGTGACTTTCACCAGCACCTCTTGACCCAGGAATTCCCTCCAGTAGTTTTCCAGTTCATCACCTCTCTGCAAAGGACTCAAACACCATTCATCTCCAGGCCCAATCTATCTCTATTGGCCCCATAAGCCCAACTGTACAAAGGACAACAGGATCCTGATGCCAGACTACCTGTCCTTTGTGATACCAGGATGACTTGCCCCACTTTCCACAATGGCATTTCCTCTTTCCCAGGACTGGATTTGCTAATCCTATCCCTTTGGGCAATGTTTTGTATGGACTACAATGGACATGGGCACCCTGAGTGCCTGACCCACCTTAGTGTGTCTCTCACATTACATAGAACGCATGGGACCTGTGTTTTGTCCCTCAACTGGAACACCAGTAATCCACTCAGAATACTTTATATTCCTGTGTCTCCTGGATTATCCTGCCCCCCCCCCCTCTTGTCAGCTCACCCATGTGATGGGAAATAAAGCAGATAGTTGAGCTAGAAATGGGAGGAGGTGATCCTGTGTGATGGGGGTGAGTAAATTCTCTGCCTTCTTTGAAGACAGAATGCGACCGAATGCTATGCGAAAAAGATGATTCCACTGGCTTTCCCTCCATTGTGGGATGAGGTCCCAGGTGTCTGTAATAGTGACGCCTTTGCTATTTGTTGGCTCAAGATAAACTTTATTGCATGCACAAAATTATTAAAAATACTCTGTATTACTCTCAGTATATGTGTGCTGGTACAGCTGTATATACTTTCAGTATATGTGTGCTGGTACAGCTGTACCAGGAGCTTCAGCTTCATTTTCTTTCTATTGAGTGTTTGCATATATTCCAAGGTTCCATGCATTTGCAGTAAGGTGACTTCCCTTGGTTTGCAATTATAGGGCCAATGACCTGTCTATCATTGTTAAGTTTTGGTTCCGCCCCTTTTTCCAGGGCTCTGGGAGGGAAAGGGAACCATTTTAGACAGTCTTCTAGTGAAAAGCTTAGCTACAGGACGTGGATCAGCTCCATCTGTAGACAAGCTTCGTTTCTCACTACATCCGGGGGAAACAGCCCTAAAGCATCCGGGGAAAACAGCTCCACATCTTTCGTGGAAAAGAGCCAAAAGAACTCCAGCTGGAGAATCTACAGAGTCTTGACTGGTAACCAGAAGCAATTGGAGCCAGGAGTGGAGCCCACAACAGCAAGCATAGAAAGCAGATTGCCAGAGAGGGGTTAAATAGGGTTCTCCTCGTAAAGGATAGAAACATTTCTCCAAGCAAGGTGCCTGTCCATTGTAGACAAGTTAAGAAGCATTTGTTTGATTTGATAAAGATCTAAGAAACATTTGATTGTTTGTTGAAGATGTAAGCAATAATAAAGGACTTTGTTAAACTTTTCAAGCATCTAGAGACTTTTGTATGGGAAAATCCTTAGGCCTCTCACTTGAGGCACCCAGGCTTCCCGCTGGGCACAAAGAGCAAGTTCTGTTCAAAAGCCAATTGCTATAGGCCCAGCGTGTAACAGCACAATATGTGTATAAGGTTTATATGAAATATAAACCTACTTCATGTTTAAACTTGGGTTCCATCTTCAAGATATCTCTTTATATTTATACACATATTTTGTTTGTCGGGAGCGACTTGAGAAACTGCAAGTCGCTTCTAGTGTGAGAGAATTGGCCGTCTGCAAGGACGTTGCCCAGGGGACGCCTGGATGTTTTGATGTGTTACTATCCTTGTGGGAGGCTTCTCTCATATCCCCGCATGAGGAGCTGGAGCATATATAGACATATATACAGGCATTCCAAAATCCAAAACACTTCTGATCCCAAGGATTTTAGATCAGGGATAATAAACCTGTAGCAATAAACACGCAATAAGCTTTTCGAGAAGAAGGCAATTTTTGAGCTACATAATTTGGGTTGTTTTGTTATCAACAAAATTTATTTATTTACAGCATTTATATTCCACCCTTCTCACTCCACAGGGGACTCAGGGCGGATTACAATGTAAACATATATGGCAAACATTCAATGCCAATTAGACATACAACGTATATAGGCATACACAGAGGCTATTTAACTTTTTCTGGCCGCCAGGGGAGCTGTCGCTTTCATCGTCCATCTGCGACACTGATGAAGTACTTCCGCATTCCCCGCATGCTATGCTGGAGTGTTGTTTTTTTGTTGTTGTTTTTTTTGCTGGAGTCTTTTTATGGCCTCATAAATTCATTAATTAGCCTCCCCACACATAGGTGATACCTAATTTTCCTACTTGACAGATGCAAGTGTCTTTCGGGTTGCAAAGGTCGACAACAAGCTACACAAATATATCTGTTGGTGCAGAACTTTCTCATTAATAGTTGTAAGCATTCCTATAGCTTTGGGTAAGAAGAGTTACAGTCTCCACAATTGTATTCCAACACTAAACCATTACGCCAAGCTGGTTCTTCATTTGAGCCTTGTGATTTTAATAATTCTGGTACAATTAATTCTCTGAACTAGTTGATTGCTTTTTCTTGTTTCTTTCCCACTGGGTACTATTTGCATGTCAATCATTATCTGAACGCAAATATAATTGACCTCTGTGGACATGGAACACTTAGAAACAGTTTTATAACAGAAGAAAACGTCTCTCTTCAATAATTTGCTGTTTAAATACCTTGAATTCAAACCCTGGTACTTTTCTTTTACAATGACTTTTCTGAGGGTTGGTACGAAGGGGAAAGCACCGTGCCTTTTGCTCCTTACATAATGTTGATATTGATTGGAAAAGCTGCTGCATATTTCATATGGTAAATTGGTAATACCAGTGGGAGCAAGCTGCTACAATTTAGCAGGTTAAGTTAATGGTATAATTTCCAATTAGCTTCTCATTTAAAGGATACATTGAAACATTGCTTTAACGACTGCAATAGTCAAACCATGTAAACAAGACTTAGGAATTTGCTTCCTGTCACTGGAAGATAAGTTTAAAATAGTTGGTTTTCGGAGCAGCATCAGACAAGCATCGGGATAATAGGAACAACCAATAGAACAAGGCAGTGAAGAGCAGACCTTAAAGTAATTACTTTCAACTGTAGTCCTAAAAAATATATTAGCACAGAAAAATAAACAGGAAGAGAAGAAACAGGATGTGGAATAGCATATAAATAAATATTCTCACTCTCCAGCCTTTCTGGAAAATTTTACATTTGTTGTGTCACAGTGACTCAGGATTGCCTTACAAAACAAGCCAATGATTGTCAAAATGATGGCCAACATTGCTATTGAAGCTTTATTTCAAAATGGTAAGATTTTTTGTTATTTTTTTAATCTTGATTCATTCATTTTGTTAATGGTTATAATTTGCATGATAAAATTCAGACAATTTATAGTTGTAAAAATACAATATTGTGGTGGAGCTTGAATGTGGCTTATAACTTAACTCTCCATTTTTGGATACATGTACACTGTGGAATTACTCCAGCTTGATACCACTTTAATTGCCATGGCTCCGTTATATAAAATCATAGGAGTTGTGGCATTACAAGGTCTTTGGCCTTCTTTGCCAAGGAATATTGATGCCTTACCAAATTACAAATCCAATGATTTCATAACCCCGAATGCATTTTGTGAATTCCAGAAACAGCTGCCTATTGTCTTACATTTCTGTCTTATACCACTATACAGTAATTAAACCTGTTGCTAGGTATATGCTACTTATTATGTTGCTATGTATATTGCTACTTCCGTCTATCACAGCAAAAACAATCAAGAATCAAAAAGTACTTTATAGAACATGTGTGTGTGTGTGTGGACCTTTAAGTCACCTTATATAACCCCATGACTTTCACAGGGTTTTCTTAAGGGATACCCAGAATTGGTTTGCCACTTCCTTCCTCCAAAATACAGCTTTCCACACCTGGTAATTGTTGGCTAGCAGAGTTTATTTCACACATAGTTTTGTGAGCTGCAAACAATTTCATTAGATGCATGGAATGGCATCTCAATTTGCAAGTGTTTAGATGTTGTGTCACCTCCTATTTCAATATCAGCATAGTTCCTCTCTTTTTCGTTTTTTAGGAGATGGGGTGGATAGAGATGAAGCAAAATTTCTGTATTCTGCATCAGTTTTTAACTGCTGAGAAATTAAAAAACACCTTTTTTTTACAAGGGGGGTAATTTGTGGTCTTCAGGAGATGTTCAAGGGACGCAGTTTGTGGCTCACAGGTCACACCTTGCCCATTCCTTCTTATAATTCAACTATACATCCCCTGCCATGTGTTGCTGTGGCCCACTCTGGTGATCTGGAAAATGAAGTAATTAAAAAGTGTCGGTTTCTAATATATGTAATTTCTTTCTGCTTGTGGATAAACAGTATTTCTTGCTGTTTCTTTGTCAGTGTTTATGTCGAGGTTGTCTGGTTTTCCTACTCTGGAACATGCCACATACAATTGTCCTTTTTTAGGAGTCCCTTTCAAATATAGGATACTATATCTCTCTGTGTGTGAATCATATCTAACTATAATAAATAAATAATAAATAAATAACACTTTATTTGTACCCCGCTACCATCTCCCCAAGGGACTCGGTGCGGCTTACATGAGGCCGAGCACAATACAACAATACAAGCAATAAACAACAATACAAGCAATTAAAATAAAAAACATAGACAATAAAATATACAACATTATCAATAAGACAACACACAATTAAAAACAGTGGGAAGGCCAAATGTAAAATTAAAATTATCTATCTATCTATCTATATCTATGGCTGGATGGCTCTGTCAGGAGGTCTTTGATTACGTTTTCTTACCCTGTGAAGGGAGTTGGACTGGATGGCCTTAAGTATTTTCTGTTGGTCATGGGGGTTCTGTGTAGAAAGTTTTTCCCAATTCTGTCATTGGTGAGGTTCAGAATGCTCTTTGATTGTAGGTGAACTATAAATCCCAGTAACTACAATTCCCAAATGTCAAGGTCTATTTTTCCTCAAACTCAATCTGTGTTCATATTTGGGCACATGGAATACTCGTGCCAAGTTTGGTCCAGATCCATCATTGTTTGAGCCCACAGTGCTCTCTGGATGTAGGTGAACTACAACTCCCAAACTCAAGGTCAATGCCCATCAATGTCCATGTTGGTCATGGGAGTTCTGTGTGTGGTTCAATTCCAGCAACTTCAATTCCCAAATGACAAAATTGGTTTTTTGAGTGATGGTCACTTCTTGGGTTAGTAGGTGTCTTGTGGCCAAAATTGGTGGCAATTCGTCCAGTGGTTTTGAGTTATGTTAATCCCACAAATGAACGTTACATTTTTATTTATATAGATTAATTAACAAATACCTTATTTATTTACTCGAATCTAATGCTCACCTTTTTTGGCTAAATGACCTCACCAAAATGAGGTTGCACATTAGATTTGCATAGTATGGTGATCTTAGTGCTGAGTCAAAGCAAAAGGGGAAGCTACTTCAGGAGCACCTGGAGCTCCAATTTGAGGGATGTCAGCTCAAATGTAATTGCCATGAGTCAACGCTTTGCAACCCTGGTATTTGTTGTTCAGGGAAGCATTAGCGTTCTTTACCAGAGAAGGCTAAAGGCCTTGTAAAACTATAAATCCCAGGATTCTATAGTATTCAGTCATGGCAGTTAAAGTGGATTTATTCCACAGCATAGATGCACCTCAAGGTTTGTTTTTCCATTGCTGGAAACTTTGGTGTTCTTTTGTTTTTAAAGGAGGTTAAAAACAAAAGTTTTAAAACTTTTATTTTTTAAAGGAGGAATTCTAATAATGAAAAAACAATAATTGCCAAATTACACAGAGTGCACTTTTTGCCACTGCACATTAAATTCATCAACAAATACTTTTTCTGGTTTAAGGGATTTGAAAATTGAAGTGCACATTAGATTTGATGGTGCATTAGACTCGAGTAAATATGGTAACATTTGGATAGTAACATGGTTGTTCTAGTAGGCTTAAAGCTGAACTGCAAAAGATAAAGATTACTGAAGATGAAGACTAAATTGCTAAATTCCTGTGAGTGGTAGATAGTAATTTGTAAGTTCAGATGGAACAGAAATGAAAAAAATACGGACAAAGAAATGTGTTTTTTGAAAAAAACAACGTCCATTAACAAACAGTAGTTGAATGATAATACAGTCATAGCATTGTGCCATTATATTTATCTCATAATTTGTGGACATTCACAAAATGTGCCTAGGAATATAAACATCTAAATGTTTCTAAATATCTTACGTAATATATACAAATAATATATTTGATAAGCACACACAGAAGACAACCAGCCTGAGTCCCCTCAGGGACAGAGGGTGGTCTATAAATAAAGTATTATTATTATTATTATTATTATTATTATTATTGACACAAAAGCATAGTATTTCACAGCAAACCAGATCTATAGGCTGGATTTCATATCACAAAATCACAAGTCGAACACTTCCCAAGCGTCTAGGACTGTGTGATGTATTTTCAAATGATGTGCGCAGATCCAAGTAAGGTGGTCTTTTGCAGTTGACAAATCGTGATTTCGTCAATGTTTATTGTTTCCAAATGCCAGCTGAGATCTTTTGGCACGGCACCCAGTGTGCCGATGATCACTGGGACCACCTGTGGGACCGGCTTTGCAGTCTGATTTTGAGGTCTTGGTAGCGGCTGAGTATTTCCTGTTGTTTTTCCTCAATGTGACTGTTATTATTATTATTGTTGTTGTTGTTGTTATTATTATTATTTTACTGACACAAAACCACAGTATGTCACAGCAAACGAGACTTATAAGCTGGATTTCATATCACAAAATCCTAAGTCAAACACTTCCCAAGTGTCTAGGACTGTGTGATGTATTTTCAAATTATTATTATTATTATTATTATTATTATTATTATTATTCAGATATATTCAGTAAGCAGATTCATTTTCATTGAGCTCAGACTTTTTTAAAAAGAAAAGAAAATGGTTACACTGATCCATAAATAGCGTTGAAGCCACTGTAAGGGTGTGTGTTAACTTTAAGCAATGATGACCACAAGGGAAAAAAGTTGCAAAGGGAACTTCCTCTAATGACTTCCAGAATTCAGTCAATGATATTTAGTAAAAGCAAACAGTTTCAGCATTACCAGAAGCATATCCGTCAGTCTTGCCGAGGGCCCAGCATGGCAACAAAACTACCCTTTCGAGAAGAATGTGAGAATTGGACTGCTTCTCAAGTTGCAGATTTGTTGAGACAGGTACAGCGCTTATAACAGATTCGAATCAATTGGGATTCATCCTGTAAATTATTAGCGTTTTTTTATTGTGCTTCCTTCTGCTTTCGCTCCAGGAAGTAATTGGAGACAAGTTCTTTTGATACATTCAGGCCATTCCAAGAGCACAAAATAGCAGGAGCATGAACATTTTATTAATCAAATGTTTTGAGATGTGGGATGTTTGTGGTGCTCGCTGGAATCAGAGAGCCGGGGAAAGGCTGGGATGCCAATGGTGTAATAGGAGCAAATATGCCAACGACTAGAGTTTATGGTACTGCTGATGCTGCATTCATACACACTCTGTGGTGCTGTCAAGAGAGAAACACAAGTGCCCATTGACCAATTTTAGTATGCATGAAAAGGGGGGTTGGATCAGATGTAATAGGAATGCAAAAAAGTACCGGCAGTGAACATTTTTATTAAGAAACAGTAGTTGGGTGGTAATAGAGGGTTTTTTTTCCGTGTCAGGAACAACTTGAGAAACTGCAAGTCGCTTCTGGTGTGACAGAATTGGCTGTCTGCAAAGACCTTGTCCAGGGGACACCAGGATGTTTTTGATGTTTTACCATCCATGTGGGAGGCTTCACTCATGTCCCTGCATGGGGAGCCAGAGCTGACAGAGGGAGCTCATCTGCGCTCTTCCCAGATTCAAACCTGTGACCGGTCGGTCTTCAGTCCTGCCAACACAAGGGTTTAACCTACTGCACCACCAGGGACTATGATTAGGGAGAGAACTAGATTCAGGCATGAAACTCAATGGGTGACCTTGGAGAAGTCACTAGTGCCCCACAAATTTGGTTCTCCTGTCGGTCTTCAGTTCTGCCAGCACAAGGGTTTAACCCATTGCACCACTGGGGGCTCTGGTAATACAGATGTAGCTTTGTAGCATTTTATTTGTCTCTTATTTTCTAGTCACTCACAGAATTTACCTGGGAATGTAAACATTCTGAGTGCTTCATATTCCAGATATTCACTGTAATATATATACAGATCATATATGTAATAAGTATGCCTAGAGAGGATCCAGCAATACATAGAATGACATTAATTGGACTCAATTTTAAAATAAAATATAAGAAAATGATTACACTAAGTTCTAATAATTCTGAAGACATCATAAAGCTCACTGCGGCTGCTGCTTAAGTTATGGCCAATACTGCACAATAATTCAAGTCTTCTCAAGGCTGAAGAAATAAGGAAATAGTTCAGCGGCACACATTGGATGGTATCAAGAGAGAAATGTTTGGGGTAAGGCAGAGTGGTCTTAGATGTCTTCATTTGCCTTCCCCTAGGATTGATAATGCTTACTGCCTTCATCTCTATTTGCCAACTACAGTGTGAATGAAAAAGTGGCTGTGGTTCCACTGCTCCTACTCCTTAAACTCTGTTCCATATGTCAAATTTTCCCAGATTTTGGAACATAACGAGGTATCCCAAAGATGGGACCCAGGTCTAAACATAAAATTCATTTATGATCCATATACACCGTATACATGTAGCCTGAAGTTAATTTTATCTCCAGTGTTTTTCATAATGTGCATGAAATACCGTTTGTGTACTGTGAACCAGCAAAAAGCAAAGGTATTACTATCTCAGTCATGTGGACAATTTTAGATTTTGGCATAACTGAAATGTCAGAACTCCAGATAAGGAATACTCAAACTGTTTTTTATTTTATTATTTCTATCCCACCTTCCTTCCAATATGGGCCCCAAGGCAGATCACAATTTGAGTTAAAACCAAATACAGTTGAGTAATGGATTGTAATTTTAAAAAAAAATCAAACAATCACATAAAAATATTATTTATAAGCTATAATAATTATGATAAAAATACAAATACAACACCCCTTGATTAAAAGATCTTCTGCAACAGATAGTAAATAATCAAAGTCCTGAATGAATAAAAAATGCCTTGCCTGCTGGAAGGTCCCTTGAACAGAGAGAGTGCCGATTTATGATTTCATCACACAGGCTTACTTTCCCAACCTAGGATGCTTCCAGGGACATTGTCCGCCAAATCCCATCAAACAACACACAGATCCCATCTCCGAACTCTGCTGAAAGAGTCCTACTATGGAGCAAGAAGAACACAGGAGGCTTCCCCTGCTGCCCCACAATCCAACAAATGCCCACATAAGGACACTTAATGTGACGAGGCCCTTAATCCAATGCGGACAGGATTTCACAGCCTAGGACTGACTACTAAGAAGGCTCTGCCCCATATGCAGACCAAACATATCTGTAGTGGCGGTTGGAATGAGAGATGCATGATCTTTCTGTGTTCCTTCAGTCACAAATCCATTCTGTCTGAATCATATTTGCTTGCATTTTTAATAGACTCATGCACACACAGGTTATAGTTATTTCCACATATTATTTTTCCCTAACATTTTGTTTGCCATTCTCACTAGGATATGCCATATTTCAGTAAAACATGGCTTCCTGAGATAATTCTTTCTGGAATTCAATCTTTCATGTCTTATGGTGTTGCTCCTTATGTCTACCCCACAATTGTGCAGGGCATGACATTGAATGTGGTAAAATCTATTATGTGCAATAACCTTCCCCTTTATATTAGACTCGCCATCCCCTGCCACACATTGCTGTGGCCCAGTCTGGTGATCTGGGAAATATAGTAATGAGAAAGTGTTGGTTTCTAATATATGTGATTTCTTGATGCTTGTGGGTACAGTATTTCTTGTTGTTTCTTTGTCAGTGTTGATGTGGATATTGTCTGGTTTGCCTACTTTGAAACATGCGACATATAATTGTCCTTCTTTAGGGGCCCCTTTCAAATATATGATACTATATCTGTCATATACATATGTGTGTGTGTGTGAATCATATCTATCTATCTAGCTATCTATTTATGTCTATGGCTGGATAGCTCTTTTATCAGGAGGGCTTTGATTATGTTTTCTTGCCCTGTTGAAGTGAGTTGGACTGGATGGCCTTAAGGCAGTATTTCTCAACCTGGGGGTTGCAAGGGTGTGTCAGAAGGGTCGCCAAAGACCATCAGAAATCACAGTATTTTCTATTGGTCATGGGAGTTCTGTGTGGGAAGTTTCACCCAATTCTCTCATTGGTGGGGTCAGCATGCTCTTTGATTGTAGGTGAATTATAAATCCCAATAACTACAACTCCCAAATGTCAAGGTCTATTTCCCCCAAACACCATCTGTGTTCATATTTGGGAATATGGAGTGTTTGTGCCATTTTTGGTCTAGATCTTTCATTGTTTGAGTCCACCGTGCTCTCTGGATGTAGGTAAACTATACCTCCAAAACTCAAGGTCAATGCCCATGAAACTTTTCTAGTGTTTTCTGTTGGTCATGGGAGTTCTGTGTGCCAAGTTTGGTTCAATTCCATAGTTGGTGGAGTTCAAAATGCTCTTTGATTGTAGGTTAACTATAAATCCCAGCAACTGCAACTCCCAAATGACAAAATCATTTTTTAGTCATGGTCACTCCTTAGGTTAGTAGGTGTCTTGTGGCCAAATTTAGTGGGAATTCGTCCAGCAGATTTTAAGTTATGGTGTCACTCAAAACAAACAGAGCATTTTTATATAGCTATATGTGACTATAGCTTTTATTTTCAAGCATATGATATAATGTGTCATGTATAAATCTAGAAATGATGGTCAAAAACCCAACTCAAAAATTCTGGTTTGACTCATTCGGGGGTCAAAGTTAGTACTTTACATTAACTCTGAGTAGAGTGGCAAAAGGCAAGATCTTAGGCCCCTTCTACATTGCCGTGTAATCCAGATTATCAAAGCAGATAATCCACTTTATCTACTTTGAACTGGATTATATGAGTCTACGCTTACCCCCTGAGGCTGCCCAAGTACTTTCCCTTCACTACAGAATGACCTTTGACTATCTGGAGGATTGCTGGGAGTTGCAGTCCAGGTAGATAGATGGATCAAGGAGAAGAAAGCTTGCAGCAGAGCATTTGGATCATCCTCCTCTCCTAAAGGTCTAGGGAATGCTGGGAGCTGTAGTCCGGAAGAGAGTGCTATTGTGTGTTTTGTTTGCCAGCAATCCTCCTGATCCATCTATCTACCTACCTATCTATCTATATCTAATCTAGTATCTATCTATCTGGAGGATTGCTGAAAGTTGCAGTCCAGGAATAGAAAATTGGAAATATGCAGGATTTGGGATGTTCTCAAAGAAATCCAAGGAGAAGAAAGCTTGCAGCTTGGAAGCCGTGCATTTGGATCATCCTCCTTCACTAAAAGGCCTGGTCGAGGGGATGCTGGGAGCTATAGTCCGAAAGAGAGTGTGGATATGCTATTGTGTGGTTTTGTTTGCCAGTGGAGTTGTTTTTGCGCATGCGCTGTAGCGCCTCTTTGCTTTTTTGGCCTTTTAAGTCCTTTCTGCTGAGTTTTTCAGTATTTTTATGAGTGATAGTCACTTGTTGGCCTGATAGGTGTATTGTGTCCAAATTTGGTGTCAATTCGTCTAGTGATTTTTGAGTTATGTTAATCCCACAAATTAACATTACATTTTTATTTTTATAGATGCAATACATTGGTTTACACAACCCCTCACAGTATATTTTAGTTTATCCAGTGACATACACAGTGTAATTTCTTCTGGCAGTCAACATATACCAGAATTTCCAATTTTTAGGTGTCTGTTGAAGGCACCTCTCTTTATACAGACCTTACTGGTGTAGTTTAGCCTAATCACCATGTACCTTAGTCATCAAGTATTCATATAATTATACGTAGATTTTATATTGCATATTTCATGAATTGTTTGCAGCATTTTAAAGTCATTAAAGGTAGATGATTTAAAATATTAATAAGTAAAATAAAATGAATAAATGTTCTTTAACATACCTATTTTTGTGCAATTTTGGAGCCAAGATCTGCATCACAAATTCAGAGAAACATAGGAAAACTGAGATCCAACCCATGTTTCCCAGCATTATGATAGACATCTTCCAATGCTCTCCGGTTTGTTTCTACTTTCCTAGCACTATGATGCATGATTTTGTTTCTCACTAAATTTGGTGAAAGCAAAAAAGCTCTCAAAAAAGCACTCCAACTGAAAGCTAGAAGGAATCTGTAGACCTGTATTTGTACAGCTTTTTGTTAGTATCCCATCAATCTCTAGAGTGGCTAAATAGTATACTATGAGCCCCATTTATCTACAGGGGATATGTTCCCAAACGTACCATGGAAACGGGACATTTATGGATCATAGCAAACTCTATTGAAATGAATTACTTCTGCTGCGAGTTACTATAGAGTCACTCTGGAAAACCTAGAAATCCTATTCTCTTTATAAATGAGTTATGTTGTCCAACATTTATTTATTTGCTTGTTTGTTTCATGCATTTCTACCCCGCCTTTCTCCCCCCAAAAGGGGGACTCAGAGAGACCTCACACAAGCACCATATGATGCTATCAGCATATAAACAATCAAACATTACATTTAAAACATTAACAATAATTAAAAACACATTATACAATTCATTAAACAATAAATTAAACGTGCCAATTAAAACCAAATCCAAGTCAGGGTAAATCCAATGTCGCAGATATCCTAAGTTTTTTTTTCCAATTGCTGCTGTCTACTAATCGAACACCTGGTCCCAAAGCCAAGTCTTCAATTGTCTTCTAAAGGACAGGAGGGAAGTGGCCAACCTGATGTCCTTAGGGAGAGAGTTCCACAGACGGTGGGCCACTGCCGAGAAGGCCCTGTCTCTCGTCCCCACCAACCGCGTTTGTGAAAGTGGTGGGATCGAGAGCAGGGCCTCTCCTGATGATCTTACATGGCCCCATCTACATTTCTGAACTGCACTGAACTAGTTTATATGTCAGTGTAGATGCATATAATCCACTTCAAAGCAGTTAATCTGCATTCTGAAACTGGATTATATGGCAATGTAAATCCAGCCTATGGTGAAAGTATACCATTGAAACAACTGAAGGACACAGAAAATTCCTAGTGAGGATATATTTTGTCAGATGCATGTAGGTGAAACTACATATAGCAGGCTCACAGATAGTGAGGTCATGCTTTATTGACTTTGGAGGTACATTTTCATCTCACCTTCCTCTCTAGTGCTGGGTCATAGAAGTTACTGAACATTATAAAATGTGTGTGGATGTTCCCCCCCTACTGCTCTATCCTCTCTGTACTAATTCTGGAATACATGTGTTCTTTGAAAACGGTCAACAGTGATGATGTTTTTTGTTGTTTTTTTTACTTCAAGACATTTTTTTGACTGATGGTAATTGAAGCACAAGTGTTTCTTGGTAAAAAAATTGTTCAGAGCAAATTTGCCTTCCTGAGGGCACTTCCAGACAGTCCCCCAAATGTTTCATGAAGTTTCTGGCACACAAACAAAGTTTTTGCCTTCTACTCAAGTGTCACATTCTTTTTAGGAACTGATCATCTAAAACCTAGGGGGGAAACTCAGATAAAAATCCTGTGATTTGCGATTGAAGGGACATACAGACACGTGAAGATCCGCATATTCAGCTCAAAACCATGATATTCCTGCACCTGGAAATCTTGTGTTTTTTGCCATTTCTAGCTATTGCTTCTGAGTTTACAGGGAATGGTATCTGGCCACCCTCCTTTTTGCTATGGAAGCGCCTGGGATAAAGTTACTGTCTGTTGCGCAGCTAGCGGAGCTTACCCACGTCCCATGCACAAGACACACAGACAAGAGTAGAAATGAACAGAAAAATCTTTACTCTTAATAGCAGAGATAAAATACAAACTTGCAATGTTGCATACGAAAAACAAACAGTGCAATAAACTTACATCATCTTTGTAAGTAACACAAAATAAGACATCTTCATCTTATGTCAAATGAGAAAGCAAGACATAAACCTTGAGCAAACAGCTATTCCACCATAGCCTCCTTTAGAGCAGCTTAACGGCTTCTCTCCAACCTGCTCCTCAGAGCAGAGCCTTTGAGCATAGATCTTCTCAGAGAAAAAGCTCTCCAAAACTGTATTCTAAAAACTCATACAGTTATACCCTATTGGGTGTGGTCCATGATTTCTAGTTGACCTACATTACCAACTGCACAAAATAATTGCCACCATAAGGTTTTTCATCATAAGGTTTTTGACTAAGCAGCTCACCAGTAACTTTCTTGTCCCTACTTGAAGTTCTGCACTTTACACTGGCCCGCATTTTACACTGGCATACGTCCTACCTCAACATGTGCATGACAGTATTTCCTGCCCAGTTTACTGTATTGTTGCACTTTCCTGTACTCCTGTAAAAATGTATTGCATTCATTGATTCTGTACCTCAGCTATGTTTCTTTCAGCCATATTGTTTTTATATTGCTTTCAATTGTATTATTTGTTTTATCTGATGTTTTAATTGGTTAAAGTGTTTTACATGTTGTGTTTTAATTGTAATCTTGGGTGTGTCCCTTGTAAGCCGCCCCGAGTCCCCTATGAGAGATGGTTGGCAGGGTATAAAAATAAAGTTATTATTATTATATTATTATTATTCAACACACACACACACACTTGGTCCTGCTACAACTTACTGTAACCCTATCTGGATAGGCCCTGAGGCTAAGTGTGATGACCAACATTCTCCAGTAATTTTTCATGGTTAAGCAGGGATTCGAGCCATAGTCTCTGGATGGATCTACATTGCCCTATATCTGTTCCAAGATTGACTGTGTAGACTGATATAATCCAGTTCAAAGCAGATAATCTGGAAAATATGGCAGTGTAGAAAGGGCCATGGGGAAGTGTAAATCCAGCCTCAGAATCACAGTCCAACGGTCAAAAGCCCGGAAAACGCACAACACCCCAGTCATCACACTACACGACATTGGCTTTCATCACTGATAATACTGATATATATATATATATACCCCTGACTTTGCATTTTGTTAATTTGTTGTACTATCCTCACCACTGAAATTTCCATTACTACTCACTTCCTCTTTAATAAGTCATGCGAAATGTCTATCTATGCATGTTGTACTATGAGCGGGAGACACTACACTTATAGAAATATGTGGGAAAGCACTGATCGAAATTCTAAAATAGCCCTATTTAGAATTTACAGAATGGGAGCATGAAGAATGTTCTGTTTAGAAGCCTAAAGCAAACATACCTTTCGTTAATCCCTTGTGACAGACATGTGGCACATTTGATCTTTCAGATGGTCTGGACCTCAGTTTCTAGCAAGATGGTCTGATGTAGCTGTTCAGTTATTACTAGATTGCAGCTTTCATTATCCTTGAATATCTGTGGCTCTTCAGATGTTGCTAGTTTGCAACTCTCTCATCCTTGAAGTAGCATTGGAGAAAATATTAGGCAAACAATATCTGGAGGACCAAAAGTTGCAGAACTGTGTCCATGATTTTACCAGATTTAATATCACATCTCCCTTTTCTCCATTTTAGTGTGGAATGCCTGACTGTGCCAGAACAGTGGGGAAATTGCAGATAGATGGTGCTCGGTTTTTGGTAAGTAATTTGTATAACTTCCCTTATAGAATGCAAAACTAAAATTACTTCTCTTTTGACGAAAATATACAACTTGTTTCAATAACAGCCATGATCTCACACAATAGAGTGGACTATAATTCTAGCATCTAGTCTGAGATGATAAAGATACTTGTGAAATATTCATCTGAAATGAACAACAAGCAGTACTTCCCACTGCTATGGCTTTTATGTGTTCCAATGCATTTTTTGTTATTCTGTGCTTTTAAGTCATTTTTTACTTATCATGGGACTTTCTGGGGCTGAGTATGTGATTTTGCCTATGGTTATCCTTTAGCAATGTTTTTTGTAATACACACACACACACATTTATTTGTCATGTCAGGAGCAAACCAAACAGTTGTATTGCATTTTTAACAAACAAACAAACAATTAATACAAAGCAAATAAAGTGGGAGCTTCTGGTACAGCTGTACCAGCACACAAACAAACAAAACACAAAGTTTGCAAGCTTGGTAGTTGATTAAATGTCCTTTGACCAGTAGCTGGCCACTTGGAGTGCCTCTGGTGTTACTATAAGAAGGTCCTCCATTGTGCATGTGGCAGGGCTCAGGTTGCATTACAGCAGGTGGTCTGTAGTTTGCTCTTCTCCACACTCGCATGTCGTGGATTCCACTTTGTAGCCCCATTTCTTAAGGTTGGCTCTGCATCTCGTGGTGCCAGAGCGCAGTCTGTTCAGCGCCTTCCAAGTCGCCCAGTTCTGTGTGCCCAGGGGGGAGTCTCTCATTTGGTATCAGCCATTGATTGAGGTTCTGGGTTTGAGCCTGCCACTTTTGGGCTCTCGCTTGCTGAGGTGTTACAACGAGTGTTTCTGCAGATCTTAGAAAACTATTTCTTTATTTAAGTTGTTGACGTGCTGGCTGATACCCAAACAGGGAATGAGCTGGAGATATATATACATATACATTGAAACATACAATCTTCCAAATTCAACAATCAAAATACAAGTATTTTCCCCAAACCCACCACCTCCTCATTCCCTCCTGAAAACCTCTACCCTTGACTTTAGCAATGTGAGGAATTGAACCTGGTCTTCATAGTTGTAGACACTCTGTGAACATTTTACTTCCCTTGAATTCATAAATCAACTGGTAGATCTTTGAGTTCATTTCTAGTTGTGCTGTAAAGGACCTTTCAAGCAGCACAATGTTGCATGGTAATGGCTCTATTGCCATTTCTGCCACCTTCTTTATACATGAAGGGAGACTCTCCAAAAGATAAGTCTCTTCTACCAATGGAGACTCTTGTCATATGGTTGAATAGTTGGCCTTCTAAGCAAGCAGCTGGTGACTTGAGATAGTAAATCTGCCTTTGGTTTTATGACCTCATCAGATGGGCTAAATTTGGTGGTGTATGCCAGTTCCTCTCCAGTTTTGCCACATAACCCACCAGCTCCCATCCCATTATGTACACCCACTTCCAGCGGGCCTCTGTGGAAAAACTGGAGAGGAACCGGCGTATGTCACTGCTGTGCCAACACAGGACACTTCCTGTGTTGCATTAGGATCAACGGAGGAAAACCAGGCAAAGAATATTCCCCCCGTAGGATAGAGTAATAGAGAAGCCTGGTGATGTGGGACATGGGGTGACAGTTTCCCCATGCTGGGCACCACCAGATTCATCATGATCCGTGATGCTTCCGGCATCAAATGTGATGAGATCTTAAATCCTAACATGAAAGGCAGTGGTAGTTTTGAATGTTTTTGCAGAGAACCAGGTTGCTAAAACAAGGAAAATATGTAACACAAACTACACAAGATGACATATAGGAAAAACAGTCACAAAGGTCAAGCAGGAACCCCATCAAACAAATAGGTGTGAACAGAATTCTTGATTGAAAAGGACATAAACCTTGGAGTTTGCAAAAATGAAAAGCAACAGAATCCTCTAAAACTTTCAAAATTAACACGATTACAACACTGTTTATATATTGTGAATTGTGGCCTCTAGTCCATGAAAACATTTGCTCATTTCTAAAGTGCCAGAAGAGAGACTATGTTGCAACAAGTACAATGGCTGGAAAACGTGACTACGGGAATATAGCATGCCTACTAGACTCTACTAGCAATGGTGTTTCCCCCACTTCTCCTTCCTCTAGTAACTAGAGGAAGGAACTAGAGGAAGGAAAAGTGGAGGGAACACCACTGCTAGGCACTGTAAATTAATTTACTTGGTCAGCAGTTGTGTTTTCCTTCTTTAAAATGAATTTGGTTTCTGCTTTGCAAACAGCTTAAATTTCTATTATTGCATAAGACAAACTACTAAAGTTTTACTAGGTTCTTGTGGGGTTTTTCGGGCTGTATGGCCATGTTCTAGAGGCATTTTCTCCTGACATTTCGCCTGCATCTATGGCAAGCATCCTCAGAGGTAGTGAGGTCTGTTGGAATTAGGAAAATGGGTTTATATATCTGGGGAATGACTGGGGTGGGGTAAAGAGCTCTTCTCTGCTGGAGGTAGGTGTGAATGTTTCAACTGACCACCTTCATTAGCATATGAAGGCCTGGCTGAGCCTGGTGGAATCTTTTGTTGAGAGGTGTTAAGATGTGCCTGGTTGTTTCCTCTCTGCTGTTTTGTTGTTGTAATTTTAGAGTTTTTTAATACAGGTAGCCAGATTTTGTTCATTTTCATGGTCTCCTCCTTTCTGTTGAAATTGTCCACATGCTTGTGGATTTCAATGGCTTCTCTCTGTAGTCTGACATGGTGGTTGTTGGAGTGGTCCAGCATTTCTGTGTTCTCAAATAAAGAAGGAAAAGAAGACTGAAGGTTCATTTTGGTAGAAAGAGGGGGGGAGCATGAGCTTCTCTCATCAAGGCAAAACTACCCATCAAGTTCCAACAAGCCTTAAAGCTTTTTCAAAACCTTCCTCCTGATCATTAGCGAAAGTGCATCATCCATCTTCCAAAACATTTTTGCTGGAGAGTGTAACTGAGTTTTACTCCACATTGAAAAGCAAAGCTTCCAGTGAACAAAGTCCTGCCCTCCTTATTTTTGTCTTCCTCTTCCCATCTAGGCATTTTTGGTTTATGGTTCTATTTTATAATCTTTTGGAAACATTATTCTGTATTTTTTTTTACTGTCCTGAACAGATTCTGGCTTTGTTTTAGTGTCGGAAGCAATTTGCATGATCCAGACCAAAATCTGACCTGATCTGGTCTGGATCAATCCAGATCGACCTAATTCTGTTTTTGATCCTATCTAATCAGTTAAGTTAACCAGCCCTAATAAGTTATATATACTATATTTAAAGTTACTCCTATGAACTGAAATTCAATTGATTGGTGTGGCGCCAAACCAATTCCTGTGGGGCTAATTTAGGAATGGGAAATGTGCTGAAAAAGTCACATATTGTTGGACTAGAATTCCCAACAGTTCTAACCTGAATAGCAATTAGAAATTATAGGAGTTGCAGCATGACAGAATATCGAAGGCTGAGATAAATCCAACTTTAGTCTTATATTAAACAAGTCTGTTGAAATGAATGTCACAATTAACTTGAAGAACAGTGCACATAGAAAAAAGTGCATATGAATAGGGGAAGTACACACAAAATGCAGGCAATGTTTACAAAATGCATATACAGAGTGGGAATACACAGAAATACGCAATAATGGACAAAAATAATAGGAAAGTGAAATTCTGAGAAATACAACAGGGATGAATTTGTCAGTGAAAAAGTGCATATGAGGGAGGGGAAATGCACACAAAATGTAGGCATCATGAAAATGTTGTCAAAATTTGTATATCCAGGGCAGGAATACACAGAAATATGCAATAATATTTTTCAATGTTGGAAGGAAAATCATAAGAATCCTAATATTCTGAGAAATGAAACAATATTGAATTTGGCAGATGTTCACATTACTTTTTAATGCATTATTTTTCCTTGGGAATTAGTACATATGATCTATGTCCAATATCAGGTTTCTTTAAAAAAAATAATGGTGATATTCTGCCAATTAGAAAGATGTGCCTTATTAAGTATTCACAAGTAATGTGTGTAACCTATCACGGTTGAACCCATGTATAGGCTTTTATTCTTATGTCCTTATTGACACTATTGCTCTCCATCTTCTATACCTTTCCTCCTTCTTTGCCATCCATTGACACTTTTGTTACATAAGCTTTCACTAGACTACAGAATCCCCGAACATTGTGATCAGATTATTTCTGCGAAGGAAATGCTTATGGATGTAGTATTTAGCTTTAATTATCATCATCAGTGTACTGGCCAGTATACTTGATGTTATTGTTTGTTTGTTTGTTTTTAATTTAGACACAACCCTGATTTGGAAGACATTTTCCAGATTGGAAAATTGTTGAACCAATTCCAAGGTTTACCATGCCAGATCAGAAAGACACAAATGGTTTCATTTTTCTCAAAGGACTTACATTTTGGAAGGGATCCTAAACAGTCATTACTGAGAGATGATAGCTCAGAAATATCAGCAACGTATAAAGTATGCTTCTGTTTCAGACCGTATGTCAAAATCTGCATGTTAATTAAAATGTGTTGGTACTACACTGAGTATTAAATTTTCACAACCAAAGCAATTATCAACTGTATAATAAAACAGAGTAAAGCATCTTTAGTTGATATATATGTGCCAACATTTTGTAGATGAAAGTCAGGACATGTGTATCCAAGCTTTGTTACTGGGGAAAATTTATTAGTAAGGAAGACCATACAAGCCTGGAGAGTGTATTGGGCAAGGTGAGAATCATAGAATCATAGAATCAAAGAGTTGGAAGAGACCTCATGAGCCAGGCATGTGGGGGGGGGGGGGGGCTTGAGGGGCTTCAGCCCCCCCCCCCCGGAAATTCTCATGGTGGTTCGCGAAAAGCCCTACTGGTGCATTATTTAAACTGTTATGTTTATTCATATCATGATCTGATCACCATACTCAATATATCCCATATGCATGGGGGTATTGGGGTAATGATACAAAAGGTTTGCTAGGGTAGACCCTCTTTCACTCAGACTCAGCCCCCCCTGAAACCCCCCCTGAAAAAAATTCAGCCCCCCCCCCCCCGAAAGAAGTTGGAAGAGACCTCATGGGCCATCCAGTCCAACCCTGCCAAGAAGCAGGAATATTGCATTCAAATCACCCTGGACAGATGGCCATCCAGCCTCTGTTTAAAAGCTTCCAAAGAAGGAGCCTCCACCACACTCCGGGGCAGAGAGTTCCACTGCTGAACGGCTCTCACAGTCAGGAAGTTCTTCCTCATGTTCAGATGGAATCTCCTCTCTTGTAGTTTGAAGCCATTGTTCCGCGTCCTAGTCTCCAAGGAAGCAGAAAACAAGCTTGCTCCCTCCTCCTTGTGGCTTCCTCTCACATATTTATACATGGCTATCATGTCTCCTCTCAGCCTTCTCTTCTTCAGGCTAAACATGCCCAGCTCCTTAAGCCGCTCCTCATAGGGCTTGTTCTCCAGACCCTTGATCATTTTAGTCACCCTCCTCTGGACACATTCCAGTTTGTCAATATCTCTCTTGAATTGTGGTGCTCAGAATTGGACACAATATTCCAGGTGTGGTCTAACCAAAGTGGAATAGAGGGGTAGCATTAGTTCCCTAGATCTAGACACTATGCTCCTATTGATGCAGGCCAAAATACCATTGGCTTTTTTACCGCCACATCACATTGTTGGCTCATGTTTAACTTGTTGTCCACGAGGACTCCAAGATCTTTTTCACACGTACTGCTCTTGAGCCCGGCATTCTGTATCTTTGCATTTCATTTTTTCTGCCTAAGTGGAATATCTTGCATTTGTCACTGTTGAACTTCATTTTGTTAGTTTTGGCCCATCTCTCTAATCTCTTAAGATCTTTTTGAATCCTGCTCCTGTCCTCTAGAGTATTGGCTATCCCTCCCAATTTGGTGTCATCTGCAAACTTGATGATCCTGCCTTCTAACCCTTCATCTAAGTCATTAATATGTTTCTCTTCCTCCTGTTGATAGTGTGCAAAGTAGAAAGTTGATTTGAACATTTCTCATTCTCCTGCATCTGAGTTGTTTGTTTTCCCTACATTATAATTTACTGCACCAAAGCACTAGTAGAAAAGTCTGATTACTTCACCAGACTGCAGAACTCAGGATGCTGTAAAATGATATCATGTCAAACTGTCGCAATTATGCAGCATGGGTACCTCCAGACAAGTGTTTTATTTGGTTCTCCAGAGAAGTCTTTTGTTCCGCAAGTACTTTGCCTCAAATGTGGAATTTTATTGGACATCAAGACTACTTCCTCTACCATTTGGAGCATTCCAGTCACTGCTAAATTTACTTAAATGAAGAAAGATTCAACTTAGCATATTAACATTTTTTTAAACCTGTTTGCACACCAGCCTGCCTTCCACAACAAGACTTGAAGTATGTCTTTGATTGTTGCTTATGATGTTTGTTTTATTATTGTTAAAATGTTGTTTTATGTTGTTTTATATTTTGTTATATTTTATATGCTATGTTTTAACTCTGTATGACTGGGCTTGGCCCCATGTAAGCCATCCCAAGTCCCCTCGGGGAGATGGAGGCAGGGTATAAAAATAAAGTTATTATTATTATTATTATTATTATTATTATTATTATTATTTAGAGTCTTCAATTATGAGGGGCCATTGAATATATATTTTTTAAATTCATGACTTCTGATTTTGTCAAATTAGAAAACTCTGAGGCCTCTTAAAGTTGTCCTAGTCCAAGCATATTTTAAGACTTCATCCCATGGGATAAGTAAAGCATTTGGGAATCTTGGTTTTCCCTTAAGCTTTGCAAAGCCCCATTTTTAAATTAAATTGATGATTTTCCTACCCCATCACATGGTTTCCCTCTTTCCACTTTCTTTTCTAATTATCCATTTGCCTTCTCATTACATGTGTGCTGTCGCATGCTGGGCCTGTGCATAAGACTGTAGACAGGACATAAATTCTGTGTGCCCAACGGGACGCCGGGGCTGCCTCAGATTAAAGGCCTTTAGATTTCCTTAAAACAGAGTCTTTAGATTGCTTAAAGGTTCAACAAAGTTCTTTATTAATGAAAACAAACAGGTACTTTAAGGCTTTCTTAACAGGGCTCTCTCTCAATCTTGTCCACAGGGAACAGGTACTATCTTCATAACTGTAACTAATGGGGAAATCCTTAACTTCTAATCTCGGCAGTCTGTCTTTGCCTCTGATGGTGTCGAGCCCCTACACCTGGTACCAACTGCTTCTGGCTTCCGCGAGTGGCCCTTACCAAGCAGAGCTTTGTAGACTTCCAGGGAAAAAGGAGTTCAGGTTTCGGTGATGGCTGGCTGAAGTCCTTCAGCAAAGGAGTTGTAGGGCTGTATAACCCCAGCCAAGCTGTGGGCTGTATATCTCTCCGGCCAAGCCGTAGAAGACGAAGCTTTCTACAGGAGCTCTTGGTTTTATGTCCTGTGTGAAAGGCTTCTCTGTGTGGACTGCACCCAAACTGGCTCCTATTCCCTCCAAAAACCCAAAAGGGGGTGGGACCAGGGAACCTAACTATAATTGACAGGTGGCTTGCCCTATGATTGCAGCCAAAAGAAGCCACCTATCTGCAGAGCCCTTGAAACTCAGGACTACAACAAACATTCAATGCAAAGCAAACAAAATTGGAGCTCCTGGTGCAGTTGTACCTGCACAACATGAGATACATATTTCTCCTCCCACAGTCTCCTCCCCCATTTTCTTTGGATATTACAATTTCTCTGTTTAAGTATAGATAGCTCTCAATTCAAAATGTAAATCTACATATTTTACATTTAAAAAGAGATACAAATTGCCATTCCTTCCTCCATGGTCTCAAAATGGTAATGGAAGAAAGGAAACAACACTGCCCATCTCAGCTTATTATGCTAATAAACAGACAAGGGGGAATTCCCATCACATGGGTGTTTTTCATGTCTCTATGTAGAAAATTGAAAAAGAAATGAATAGCCCATCAACTTAAGAAGCTTATGGGGAAAACTACACTTTAGAAACAGCGAAATACCTGGAACCCACTGTATGAACTTATATCATTCTAAACATTTAAGCCGCTTCTTAAATGTGTAGAAACACTAATTTTATAGCATGTGATGAAGTCCTCATTCTGATCCTTCCTCCACTATTTCTCCATCATTTTTGTGCCGTGTTTAACTATCCTCACACACAAAGACCCACAAATATTTTCAACAGGAAAGGAGTAAATGTTGTGCTTTTGATGGGTATGAGGCATAAATGAACTTAGACCATCCATTGGAGTGTTTGAAGTTTTGTAGCTTTTGCTGTCGTTATGGGTTGTTGTGTGACTTATGTTGGCCCCACCATAGGTTTGCAACAATATATGAGTTGGATGCTCAATTTGGAGTTAATTTTACTAGCATAAAATAAAACATACAATCTGAAAATGAAGAGCTGGTCTACATCCATGTGATCATGGGAAACTGGAGGGGGGGGTTCCAATATGCACGCTTCCCATTGCTAAAATCTATGAGTTGATCCCTCAAAGACATTCTCTTCCTCCTCAAGTTCCTATATTCATGGCCCTTTTATTCTTGTCCCAGTCCCCATGGGTTGTCTCCAGGAAAGAGTAAAAATGCCAAAATGACATCAAAAATGTGCCACATTGGCTCTAGCCCTTTAGGTGACCAACCAATGCTGAGAGAAGTCAAAATGCAATGGGAGGCAACATGGTGGAGGCCTATTTATGGACCACCAGAGATCTCACAAGGGATGGGCCTCTTGAGAGATTTCCAACCTTCACTAGACTGGGGTCTCAGAAGAGCCACACCCTTCAAGATCTTGTGATGATTGCAGCTTGCAGCCATTATGAGACTCAGCCAAGTCCCTATCTCTGTGACCCAGCTGGTCTCTCCACCAAAAAAGAGCACCAGCAAAACTTGACACAAGAATTTACCCTCAATTTAATGTGTTCAGAGAAAGTCCTCCATAGTATTCAGAATAGATTTGCTACATACCTTTGCAAAAGAAAAAAAATGTTGTTGTTTGAATATTACAAACTGAGAAAAATCTCCTTTCTTAGATAGCTAAGCCTGGCATTCCTGGAGCTTCTCTTTGCTCGGAGAAGTTAAGTGAGCATATCAAAGAGATTTAGATAGAATGCTTTTGCTTTTGTCTGCAAAAAACAGATGATACCCAAGATCAAAGGAATTTCATACATTGATCTTTTTCCTTTTCTGTGAAAGGACTATAGATTTTCTGAAGCTCTTTAACATGCAAATCGAACAAGCATTTTAATATGATGCTAATAGGTAGAGCAGGAGCAATAATATTTTGGCTCTCCAGATGCCTTTGCACAGCAGCCTCTACTATTTCTTGCTATTGGCTATGTTGACAAGGGGTGCTGTGACCAACAATATTTGGAAGGCCACACAAGTCAGCTGCAGGTTGTACAAGTCACAACAGAATTATATAGAGGCTCCTGCTACATTACAGTCAGAATCAGCCCTATTATATAAAGTGAGGCACACACATTTTAATGGGTATCAAGAAAAAACAACAAATGGTTCATTGTTTAATCAATTATACAACCCAACAAAATGTCTTGGTGTCATGGTTTTTAGGCCTGTTCATGGGATTATTTGGGGCACTGATTCAGAAAAATGCATTGGATAGACTGTGTCAGCTCTAGTTTCTTAGATATTGTTATCAAGATTTTCTATGGATGAGCAGATGAAGACTGGTATATGGCATATGTTCTGTATCTCAAAAACTAGAACTGATAGGGGAAAACTGGTGTCATTTCTGGAATTAGCAGATCAAATATACCCAGAAACAGGTCTAACATTTGAGGCAACATTTGGTCAGTGTTATTATTGCATTTTACTATCAGGGAAGGGGGAGGCAACTTCTCAGATTTTCTAACTCTATTGATATAATAATTTACTGGGGAGATATTCTCTATGTTTGAAGAAGCATGTCATCCAAGAAAAGGGGGATACCTCATCCTGAAACAGTGGGATAATGTGTCCCTTCACACTTGGACCAGTGGCCAATGGTTGCTATCCAGCTTTGACTTTGGGAGTAGAGGTTTTATTTTCTGCTTTGCCTCAGGCAGGAAAATGTCTGGTCTTGCTCTGATGAGAACATATTATAGTTATCCATCCACATTCACTGCATTAAAAAACGTTTTTTAACCTGAGAGAACACCTCTCTAAAAATCCTGTGAAAATCAAAGACATACTGACCCAGCCTACCCGTCCGAATGTATCATTCCCTATGAACTAGCTAGGAATTTAAGATCTTCTCGGGAGGCCCTGCTCTCAATCCTGCCTTCATCGCAGGTGCGCCTGGTGTAGATAAGAGACAGGGCCTTCTCAGTGGTGGCTCCTTGGCTATGGAACTCCCTCCCTAGGGATATTAGAACGGCCCCCTCCCTACTGACATTCCGGGGGGAGAAATTAAAAATCTGGCTTTTTGAACAAGCCTTTGAAAACCCAGTGTAATGAATGAATATGGAACCCAGGAAAGAATAAACATGAAATAGCTTGACAATGTCTTTGGAAGATGAGCTGATAGGACGTTACTTGTGTTTTATGCTTTTAATGCTTTTTACGGGGTTTTTATAATGTGTGTTAACTGTTTTTAATTTTGTTTTAATTTTGTTTATGTTCATTGTGGCATCGAATCGTGCCACTGTAAGCCGCCTTGAGTTGCCTTCGGACTGAGAAAGGTGACATAGAATGCAGTAAATCAATAAATAAATAATACCTCCTCCAGCATGACTCTACGGCAGTGGTTCCCAACCTGTGGTCCATGGACCACCAGTAGTCCACAAGAATTAAAATACGCTCTACGACCTCATCATTACTACACTGTTGCAACATGAGCGACTGGACTCATGGAACCCTCTTATAGTGCTTAGGCTTCTTAAATATGGTTTTCTATGAGTGAGCAGATGGCAAGTACTGGATGGTATATGTTCTCTATCAGAAACTACAGCTGATGTGGTCTATTCAATGTAGTTTTCTGAATCAGCACCCCAAATAACCAAACTGAATCTAAAGTTGACCAAAAACAGTTTTGTAACCCTTTTGGTACTAACGTTGCAGAGCGGTTCCTTGTCAAAAAACGTTGAGAACCACTGCTCTACAGTCGTCTTGCACCAGAAGCTGGCAAAGAACCACACTGGGGATTCCTAAAGAGAACATTTTACTCAGATTAGCAAAAATTTAGACTTGCAAATATGGAGTGCCAATTGTATAAGGTTATAAAGAAAAATGTATATTATTTTTAAAATGAATATTAGAAGAAACCCTATGTTTCCTACTTGTTTGCTGCTCGCAATAAATCTAATCCTAGGGTTTTTTTAACAACTTGGTGTGTCAAGCCATAGCTTGAGTGTTTATTTAAAAATGTGCTGAACATCGGTAATACTTAAAGCAGAGAAAGAAGCTTCATTATTAATGCTTACCAGATGTTACTAGTGACAACTGTGTCCTAGTTAATGTAAGCATGGCAGCTACTGCAAGGGGAAAACCTTGAAAGAAAAGAAATTTTATCTTTTAAGATACAACTATTTACACTGCTCAGATATCTGACCTAAAGCAGTTTCAGTATATGCTTAGAGATTAATGTTCATCTTTGTGCGATTCTTTATTTTCAAGCTTTCCAGATAACTTTGAAGCGCTGTTATCCATTACACAAAGTATTTTAAAGCTTTTACACAAAAACGGAATCTATCACAGTAGCAACATGCAGCATTCTCACAAGGATTTACGTAAAAGTAGAGATGGTTAGCAAGCAAAAGTAACAAAAGAAAATTCACCCTGCATTTGAAGCAAATGTAGCACACAGGCATGTTTTAAAGCCAGGGTGAAAAGGAAATTATTTTATAAAGAACTACATTTGTATTTATTTATCATGTCAGAAGCAAATTGAGCATACAGTTATAATGGTTTTTTTTAAAAAAAAAAACCACAAACAAAGTTTTAAAACTTGGTATTATACTAAATGTCCTTTGACCAGAACCTAGCCACTTCGAGTGTCTCTGGTGTCGCTGTGAGAAGGTCCTCCATTGTGCTTGTGGCAGGGCTCAGACCGCATTATACAGGGTGCAGCAGCATAACTTCCTTTTTTCAAAACTTAATAAAACCCATTGTATGAATCAGAAAAAAAAATATAATGTAGGCGCATACCTAAAGTTTTTTTTTTTTTACATAGTTTTGAAAATCAAATTAGGTAGGTGACGTCCCCCATTCTCCATACACTGAGTAAACCGATTTCTGGCATTTGTCATGACTCTTGCCAGCATAGCAGGCGTTATGTTGGCAATTTCTTCCTGGATTTTGGTCTTCAAATCTTGTAGGGTCCTTGGACGGTTCACATAAACACGGGATTTCAAAAAACCCCATAGAAAAAAATCACAAGGGGCCAAATCTGGAGAGCGGGCCGGCCACTCCAAATCCCTCCTAATTGAGATGAGGCGCTCTGGGAAGTGTTCCCTCAAAACAGCCATCGAAGCTCTTGAAGTGTGTGCAGTTGCACCATCTTGTTGGAACCAAATGTCCCCTAAGTCCAACCCATCTAGCCACGGGAAAAAAATACCTGTAACATGTTTAGATACCAGTCCAAATTCACTGTCACTGTGACTTCATTTTCCTCAAAGAACCAGGGACCAATAATTCCGGCTGAGGAAAGTGCACATCATACTGTGATTTTAGGTGAATGCAAAGGCCTTTGATGCAATTCTCAAGGATTGTTGTCAGCCCAGTAGCGCATGTTTTGTTTGCTGACGGATCCACACAAATGAAAATGGGCTTCATCACTAAAAAAACAATAGCGTCCTCAGGAACGACTTCGAGAAGAACCTCACATGCGTTCCTCCGAGAATTGAAGTCACGTTCAGAAAGTTCCTGCACAAACGCCATCTTGTAAGGATGGAAATGAAGATCATCATGAAGAATTCTCCTCACAGAACAATCAGAAAGTCCAAGGGCAGACTCATGTTTGCGCGCAGAACGCCGTGGTGAGCACAACATTGAAGCTCTCACTGCCTCAATGTTCTCAGATGATCTAGTGGGCCGAGGGACTCCAGTTCTTCATGTTGTCACACTTGCAATTTGTCTGAATGTAGTGACCCACATCACAATTGATTTCTGGTCCGGGACAGGGGCCAATGGGGCTAAATTAAAGCGATTCCGAAAGGTGCGCTGGTTTGCAATCACAGAATATCCTCTCAAAAAGTAGGCCTCAACAGCAAAAGTATGCTCCTCACTGTTCTAACGCATGATGGCAACTGAACTGTGTCAGGACAAAACTTTATACTCCCGCCTCTCAAATGAGACCACTAGCGCTCCACTACATCTTCAACCGACTGAATGGCGTGCATTTTATAAAAGGAAGTTATGCTGCCACACCCTGTAGTAAGTGGTCTGTGGTTTGCTCTTCTCTGCATTCGTATGTCATGGAGTCCACTTTGTAGCCCCATTTCTTAAGATTGGTTCTGCATCTCGTGGTGCCAGAGTGCATTCTGTTCAGTGTCTTCCTATCACACTACATTTGTGATATCTTTAAAGAAGCTAAGGCATGAAGGAACAGTCTATCTATTGATCTATCTTCTTTCAACAGAGCGGGAACCCATGAAAATCAAAGACATATTTTATCTACCCTTATCCGTTTTTAAAAGAGAAAGACAGAGAGCAGATTATTTAGTGCTATCTATTTATTATCTATGATTAAAATGCCACCAAACTGGAACAAGCCCAGTAATAAAGTGAGGAGAAAAGGTCAATCCCTAGAATATATCAGGTGTGTCTACAAAGACAATAAATATAGAAATTCACAGGTAATTTACACATTTTTCAGTAAAGCATAATGTCTCAGGTTGTTAATGTTAATCATTCCTAAGGTAGTTCCATACAGAGTTTTGGGAAAGTTACTTGGAGGGTGGGGATGACTTCCAGAACCCCTCAGCCAGTAGTTATGATGCCTGTGGGGTTTCTGGGAATTATTGTTTTTGGAAAATGGAAATCTCCATAACTTCTTGGAAAATGGATATTCAGAACCATTTGAGAAAACCAGGAATCTTTTGGAAAGGCATGACCTTGTTAGAAATCATAAGCTTTTGTAAAGTATGATCTTCCAGAGAAGAATTAAAAACTCATTTGAGTTAATTTTCTCCTTGGTGGTAAATGCCCAATAGTATTCATGTAAGGCAACTAAGTTTCTAGTTGTTAGACTGAGAACCTAGATATCTTTTTGAAATGTTAGGAACAAATATATGTTAATGCACAAAAAGCATATAGCAGAGTTTCAGAAGTGCTTCTTTCAGTTTCCCAAAAACATCTACTCTCCCTTAATATCTTGGTTTAAACCATGCGCTCAAGAAACCAGAAGTCTTCATTAAAATAATAATAATAATAATAATAATAATAATAATAATAATAATAATATAGTTATATATTTATATTACATGTAATATTACTAATAATATTACGATATAGTGGTATGGTGCAATATAGCAATGTTTAATGTTGATATTGTACTATGCTAATAATATAATATATTGTATGTAATATATACCTTGTAAGCTACTCTGAGTCCCCTTCGGGGTGAGAAGGGCGGTATATAAATGTCGTAAATAAATAAACATAGTTGGTTTACTCACAAACGTCATGTATTCAGCATACATTGCTTCTTGATCCAGTTACAGATAGGATTTGAAGTAGTTTCTCTATGTAGATAACACAGGGCATCTTTCTTAGAATCTACAGTCCTAAGTAAAACATCTCTCTGTTCCAATGCTCTAACCACTGCAGTAGCTTTCACAGTCTTTATTTATGTTATTTTATTTATTTATTTATGACATTTATATGCCGCCCTTCTCATCCCGAAGGGGACTAAGAGTGGCTTACAAGACATATCCACATACAATATTTTATATTATTAGCATAGTACAATATCTGTATTCTTTATTACTATATTGTACTATACCATTATATTGTTATATTATTAGTAATACTACATGTAATCTAAATATATATAATTATAATATACATTTTATTAGTATTATATTGCATTACATTATAAAATTATAAATATTAAATGTAGATACAATATATTATATTATATTATTAGAATAGCACAGGAGACAAGGTGGAACTGTCTTCTGCCCCCTCTCTCTTCACTCTGGCCCAGAGCAACAGTTGGTGCTGGGGGGAGGGGTCCCCAACTGATGACATATGCAGAAGACAAGATGGAACTGTCCCCTGGCCCCCTCTCTCTTCACTCTGGCCCAGAACAGCAGTTCCTGATTGGGGGGGGGGGGTCCCCAACTGATGACATATGCAGGAGACAAGATGGAACTGTCCCCTGGCCCCCTCTCTCTTCACTCTGGCCCAGAGCGCAGTTGGTGCTGGGGGGAGGGGTCCCCAACTGATGACCTATGCAGGAGACAAGATGGAACTGTCCCCTGGCCCCCTCTCTCTTCACTCTGGCCCAGAGCCAGTTGGTGCTGGGGA
This sequence comes from Anolis sagrei ordinatus, assembly GCF_025583915.1. Classification (NCBI taxonomy): domain Eukaryota; kingdom Metazoa; phylum Chordata; class Lepidosauria; order Squamata; family Anolidae; genus Anolis; species Anolis sagrei. The sequence goes on from NW_026846588.1 coordinate 89,572,468, forward strand.
GAGGGGTCCCCAGCTGATGACATATGCAGGAGACAAGATGGAACTGTCCCCTGGCCCCCTCTCTCTTCACTCTGGCCCAGAGCAACAGTTGTGCTGGGGGGAGGGGTCCCCAACTGGTGACATATGCAGGAGACAAGATGGAACTGTCCCCTGGCCCCCTCTCTCTTCACTCTGGTTTAGAACGCCAGTAGCTGCTGGGGAGAGGGCTCCCCAACTGGTGACATATGCAGGAGACAAGATGGAACTGTCCCCTGGCCCCCTCTCTAGTCATCTAGATACTGTGATGTCAATTCTAACACAACCTTCTTTTCTTTTTATTCTGAAAGTTCGAGGAAAAATAATTTTACTTTCTTTTCTATACTGATTTTCACTCCAATATTATGCACTCTTTAAAAAATGAACTCATCAAGGGGTTTGTCACAGCAGCTGGAGAGGAGGGATTTCCTTTTCCAAAACTGTTCACGGCCATATATTTTGTCTTTGTCGGCATTTCCATTGTTGAAGCATACTGACATAAAATGAGCCAACTAAAATGTACAGATGTCAATATACTGACTATGATTTATCATAGAAAGGTGGGGTGTAAATGCCAAAATAAACAGAGACGTGTAAGATGTATAGCTAAGACATTCTTACATTAAATATAGATTAAAGCAGAACCCTTTGATGTCTATCCCTTTTGTTCTTAAAGTTTATAGAGGTATCTTCAACTAAGATGTAAACATGAAGGTAACACGCTCTGGGTGCTTGTTATGTGACTTTGAGTATCTTAAGCTGTGGTGTTTCTGAAGTTTTTAATGAAGCATGTTCAATACTGCCGCAGCTTTAGGCATTCACTCAGTATTAAACGATTTTCCATAGCTGGTCAGGAGTTCTTAACCATTGTTTTCTACATTGTATGTTAAAGCACATAATTTCTAACACAATCAAAGAGTAAGTACCACATTTATTAACTGAGATAGAACCTAAAAGGAAAATAGTGTTCTCTGCTTGGCATCTTTTCATCCAAGACCAGCAATGGCTGCAGGCTTCCATCTCATTTTGGTTTTAGTTCAAAGGTGGGAAGAGTTGTTGAAGGTGCTGAATCCTACCTCCAAAATAGCTTGAACACTTTGCACCACTCCTTTAACAATCAGATTAAAAACTGGAGCAATATCACCACTGCAAGCTCCCTGCATGGAAGCCGCCAATCATCGCTTGGCCCAAGGCCCAAAGCAGAATGGCAAATGCATCACCTGTTGGAAATAGCAACTTTCTTCAAGTCTCCACTAGTAATTAGTCTATATATGATTCTGTTTGCTTACTATGTTGTATATTTATATTTATATTTATTGTATATGTATATTTAACATCTACATGAAACCGCTGGGTGAAGTCATCCGGAGTTTTGGAGTTGGGTGCCATCTCTATGCAGATGACACGCAACTCTACTACTCTTTTCCACCTAACTCCAAGGAAGCTCCTCAGGTGCTGGACAAGTGTCTGTCTGGCTGCTGTGGCTGTCTGGATGAGGAGGAACAAGCTGAAGATCAATCCCGACAAGACAGAGGTCCTCCTGGTCGATCGTAAACCGGATCGGGGTATAGGGTGGCAACCTGTGTTGGACGGGGTTGCACTCCCCCTGAAGTCACAGGTCTGCAGTGTCCTCCTGGACTCATCACTTACGCTTGAGGCTCAGGCATCAGCGGTGGCTGGGAGGGCCTTTGCACAATTAAGACTCGTGCACCAACTGCAACTATACCTCGTGAAGGCGGATCTAGCCAGGGTGGTCCATGCCTTAGTCACCTCCAGATTGGACTACTGTAATGCGCTGTACGTGGGGGTGCCCTTGAAAACGGCTCAGAAATTTCAGTTGGTCCAAAGGGTGCCTGGCGGCGCTTGTACCATGGTACAATGCGCCCGCCGCCCTGCATAAAGGTTGCACTCTTCGCAGACAACTCAAACCTTTGACATTCTACATTTATAGTTTTAAGTAAAGTAGTCCACACCATTTTTCCAGTTTGTGGATTCTTAGATCTTATCAAATATGGGTGCACCGTTCTTACTACAACGCCTGACTGGGATTTGTGGACGCCCTTGCATTCTGTACCCCCTTTTCGCTCTCCTTCCTTTTCTATGGCGACTGCCTACCTGCATGACCGCATTTCTGTGTACGAACCCACACGATCTCTTCGGTCATCTGGAGAGGCTCTATTTGCGCTCCCACCTGCATCACAAGTGCGATTGGTGGGGATGAGAGAGAGGACCTTCTCGGTGATGGCCCCTCAACTCTGGAACTCACTTCCTAAGGACATCAGGCATGTCCCAACTCTGGCAGTCTTTAGGAGGAGCTTGAAGATGTGGTTGTTCCAGTGTGCCTCTCCTTCCCTCTCACTCTTCACTGCTAAGAAAAGGTTTTCTCTCCTAGGTTTTGATCATAGCTGAGGCAGTGGAAAGGATACAGATGAGGCATTATGCTCTTCCTGCTGAAATTTCATTCTCAAATATGGAATCCAAACTCCTGTTTGGGTTCCTATACGCAGTAAGAATTGACATTAATGGACTTATGGCACTTTTATACGAGAATCATAGAGTTGGAAGAGACCATCCAGTCCAACCCCCGCCATGCAAGAACACATAACTGAAGCACCCCTGGCAGATGGCCATCCAGCCTTTACTTTAAGCCTCCAGAGAAGGAGATTCCACACACTCAGAGGATGCAGCATATTCCAAGACTCTGCAGAAAGTATTGGGCAGCTATTACAGCTTTTGCACTGCTAACAGCAAAGGCAGAAGAGGCAGAAGAAGTGGAAGAAAGATAAAAAGGTTACAAAGCGAGGATGACACTGCATGCTTCTAAATGAGGTTTCTCTTGTGCAATTCCCCTAACTCACTCATGGAATTTTACAAGGAATTGAGGCAATGTCATCTTCTATTTATAGCACTCCAGTGCCAGAGGTTGGGGAAAAATCCTTTTTGGATTAAAATTCCCAAGACTCTCCCTCCATGTAGATTTTGACCAGGCTAGCAAGAATTTTATTCTATTGGCTTCTTTTTCTCTGGTGCTTTCCCACCACCAGGAAAAAAAAATGTTGGTACTGATGTGATGTTTTCATTGGAAGCACTAGGAGCCCCAAACCTAGAAGTATTTGACATCTGAGTCAGTTGTAAAATTCCATGAATGAGGTAAGACAATTGCACTGCATATATGAAAGGAACATATCGGGAAGTATCTTTATTTTCATAGAGGAATGCTCACACATTTACATTCACTGTGTTATTTTTAGCACTTAACTCGATCCTAGAAATTTTGAGCGTGCACTAACCTTGGCCTGACCTTTTAAATTGCCTTGAATAGACAGGATTATTTTTAATATATATGTGTTACTGAGACAATTTTTATGTTTGTATTGTTTTGTTAATTTTATGTTTGTGTTGTTTACTCTGTATGTATTCATGATGTTACTTGGAAACCGCTTTGAGTACCCCCAGGGAGGTAGAGTGGTATATAAATAAAGTTTTGTTGTTGCTGTTCTTGTTGATCCCTCCTGCATTTTAGCTAAACATCATTCAGCTATCCCACCCCATTTTAACCTAGTTACTTCCGGAATTTACAGCATGTGTAGAAGGGCCTCCAGTGGTTCAGCGTCATAGTCCGAAGTTCAAATAACTAAACCATGCTTTCTGAATTCTGAATTCCTCCTCTGTCTTTTCCTACATACCTTTCTTTCTTTCTTCTTTTTTTCTCCCTCACATCTTCCTCCCCTCTTTTTTTCCTATGTCCCTTTCTTTTTTCTTTTCTTTTTTTTCCCCTCTCCCTCAATCCCTCATTCCCTCTCTTTTTCCTACCTCTGTTTCTTTCTGTCAGTCCATCTGTTTGCCTGTTTGTCTTTTTCTTCTTTCCTTCCTTCCTTCTCTCCTCCCTCCCTTCTTTTCCTTTTCACAAATGGTGGTAGATAGTGGCGGGGGGCACAAACAAAGGCAAGCAGGTGGGCAGCGGGAGTGGCAATGCTTGGCAGGGCAAACCAATGGCTTCTGCAGACTGCATGTTATACAGGCCTGACTTATTACGATCTTCAGGTACTTACTTAGTTACTTAGGCTATCCCTCATTGTCCGAGTAGGATAGTCTTCCAAGATTGGTGTACTGGCGGTGAGTCCGCAGGTGACTGTGGAGCCCTATTCTTGGTCTGCATGTTCTCCTGGAGTGAGGGAATTGGTTTCCAGGTAGAAGGCAGTCCCAGTCGGGGTTGGCTTGATGCCCTTCATCTTGGCACATTTCTCTCTTTCGCCCTCCATTTGTGCCTCTTCAAATTCTACAGAACTGCTGGTCACAGCTGACCTCCAGCTGGAGCGCTCAAGGGCCAGGGCTTCATGCCTGAGTTCTTAAGGATGGCTTTAAGCCTATCTTTAAATCTCTTTCCCTGCCTACCAACATTCCGTTTTCTGTTCTTGAGTTCGGAGTAGAGCAACTTCTTTGGGAGATGGTGGTTGGGCATCCGGACAACGTGGCCAGTCCAGCAGAGTTGATGGAGGAGGATCATCGCTTCAATGCTGGTGATCTTTACTTCTTCCAGCATGCTGACATTTGTCTGTTTGTCTTCCCAGCATTTTTGAGGGGCAACGGTGATGGAATCGTTTTAGGAATTGCATGTGGCATCTGTAGACAGTTCACGTCTCACAGGCATATAGCAGGGTTGGTAGCTTTATTTGTTTGTTTTATTTACAACATTTTTATCCCGCCCATTTCAGCCCGAAGGCGACTCAGGGTGGCCTACAGATTGGCAACAATTGGATGCCATATAGAAGTACATATCTCAATAAAAACAATTAAAACACATCATAAATACATATAAAATCCATTAAAAACTATAAAAATAAATAAAAAACTACTACCAACACAAATTTCTCATCTGTTTACATAGTCTTAGCCATTATATATTTGTATTATGATTTTGTGTTAACTGGTTACGCTGCAGCTCCAAACGCTTGCTCAAAGACAAGCACCTTCAGGTAAACCTATCTTCAGGTAAACCTATCATGGCTTGAGGTTCTTTTTGTTTTGCTTTTTTGGCAAGATTTGCTCAGGGGTCCATTGCGGTCCTCTAAGGCTGAGATAGTGTGATTTGCCCAAAGTCATCCAGTGGCTTAGTGGTAATATTGAGCCCTGTCTCCAGAGTCATAGTTAAGTGTATCATTCCACCACAGTGTGTTTCTTGACTATACAAAATAGTTAACAATTCAACAAATACTTTAAACATGGAAAGTCTGACTTTTTATGACATGGCAATTTATGCCCTAAAGAAAAACAGCCTAAAGGTAGCAGATAACACCTGATTTTGGATATTAAACAGGGTCAGCTCTGATTAGTACTTGAATAGGAGATTCCCCGTGGATAAGAAGTATTTTAGACTATGTTTCAGAAGAAGAAACTGATAAAATGACCATAAATCAACAGGTTATTTGAAGGCGCACACACATAATGAAAAAAGGAACTTACTTGGTATGCCTTTCAGAGAAATACTGACTAAAACACTCAAGATTTCCCCTCACCAAAATGAATCTATTCTGTCTTCCCCTAAATTATACCATCTGCTATGAATAAGAATGAGGCCAGCAGGCGCAGGAGCCAGAACCAAGTGCGAGAAAGCCACCCAGTGGGTTGTCACCACCAATTAGTGTCAATCCACTTTTGTCTTTAAAGGGGAGAACCATCAAACTTTTTAGGCTTGCTATCCTCAATATGGAAGAAGAGGACAGGTATTTCAGACTTATTTGAGAACTTTTTTTCTCCCAAGGAACTTGTAAAGGAACAGCTGTCCCACTCCAGGGTTGGAACTGGCAACTCCAGAACTCTGCAATCTGTTCTTTGTCAGCACTCTCTGCTCAGGGAGGAAAACTAGCAGGCATTCCTCTGGTAATCAGAGGAGGTTATTAAAATATTTATCAGCTGTTCCATATTTTAAAACCCATGGAGTCTGCCCCCGTTACAAACACATTCAAAGGAAACTGGAAAAAAGAGCAGGGTTTCTTCCCCCTCTCCCCACCCACTGGCCCTGTTTGGTTATTCAGAATGTAATCTAACGTCATGTTACCATGTTCCAACCTGATGGTACTTGCTTTAAATATGCCATATATATCAACCAGCGTAGACCTTGGGGAAAATTAATTCACAACTTTCTAACAACCCAACATGTGGGATGAAAAACGTGATTCTTTTTCTCACTTTAGGTCACTGCAGATGCAGTCCTACTTGGAAATAAGTCCTCAAGTGAGGCTTACCTCTGAGTAGATTTGTATAAGGTAAAGGTAGTCTCCTGACATTAAGTCCAGTCATGTCTGACTCTGGGGTGTGGTGCTCATCTCCATTTCTAAGCCGAAGAGCCGGCGTTGTCCGTAGACACCTCCAAGGTCATGTGGCCGGCATGACTGCATGGAGCGCCGTTACCTTCCCGCCGGAGCGGTACCTATTGATCTACTCACATTTGCATGTTTTCGAACTGCTAGGTTGGCAGAAGCTAGGGCTGACAGCAGAAGCTCACACCGCTCCCCGGAATCGAATCTGCGACCTTTCGATCAACAAGCTCAGCAGCTCAGTGCTTTAACCCACTGCGCCACCGGTTTGTATAGGACAGCCCTATGAGGACAGCCCTATGAGGCTGCAATCACATGGACACATAGCTAGAAATTAAGGTACTACTTGTATCTGACTAAATGGTACAGGGATGAACTTATGATTTCCCTTAATAATTCCTGCTGGGGAGACAGTATGGTTTGAGTATTGGACTACAGCTCTGGTGATCAAGGTTGGGATCCATGGAAACCGACTTGAAAAGAAAACCACTGTCATAAATTCGTCTTTAGGATGTAAATGACTTGAAGGTACACACAAGAAGGAGGAGGAGGAGAGGAGGAGGAGGAGGAGGAGGAGGAGGAGGAGGAGGAAGAAGAAGAAGAGGAAGGAGGAGGAGGAGGAGGAGAACTTTATTTTTCTACCCTGCCTCCATCTCCCCAAGGGGACTTGGGGCGGCTTACATGCGGCCAAGCCCAAGGCAACATACAATTAAAAACAGAAATAACATATTAAAATAGCATAAACAACAATAAACAAACATCATAAGCAACAGCAGACTCATTTTGGGAGGGGCAATATGCGAAATGAGTTAAAGGATAGGCTGGTCAATAAGGTGGATGGTATAGTAGCATAGGAATAGAGCAATTAAACAGGATAATTTCAGCTTAACTTAAAAAATTAGTAATCAAATATAGGAGTTTGAATTTAGGTCATGGTTAGAGACCATCTGTCAAAGGAGTCATCAGTCGAATGCACAATGAAACATCCACGTCTTTAGTTCCTTACGGGATTGTGGGTAGGGAGGGTGCCAGCCGAATCTCCCTGGGGAGGGAGTTTCAGAGATGAGGGGCCACCACAGAGAATGCCCCCTCTCTCGTCCCCACCAACCGCACCTGAGACGGGGGTGGGAGCGAGAGAAGAGCATCCCCGGAAGATCTTAGGAACTGTGTGGGCTCGAAGGGGATGCAGTCACAAATATAGAACCATTCCTGCTACTTACAGTCTTCTAATTCCACATGGCTAGTCCAGCTACATATATTCCCAAGAGGTACTAATCTCATCAACCCCATAAACCTGTAATATAGAAGCACAAACTTTGTTGCTCTCCAAACATATACAATTTATTTCTTATCACTGGTTAAACCCTTGTGCTAACAGGACTGCTGACCAACAGAGCAGGGATTTGAATCCGGGAAGATTAGATTGAGCTCCTTCTGTAAGTTCCAGCTCCCCATGTGGGGACATGAGAGAAGCCTCCCACAAGGATGGTAAAACATCAAACATCCGGGCATCCCCTGGGCAACGTCCTTGCAGACAGTCAATTCTCTCACATCAGAAATGACTAGCATTTCTCAAGTTGCTCCTGACAATGGTTGTACTAGTTGGGACTGCTGGAAGATCTGATCCAATAATATTTGGAGAGCAATTCTCATTTCTGCTCTATTTCAAGTTTAGCATAACTGGAAAGAATAGCAATGGAAAATTAATAGTGCAGGAAAAGTGGGGCATGTCAGGCCCAAGTCACTACTGTTGCCCTTCCTTCTTCCTGATCATGTGGGCATCTCTGCAACATGGATGGTAGAGTGCCTGTGATCTCCAGGAGCTATCAGAGTTCTGTGGCTATCTGGTAATGGTGGTGGCAACAGGGATGGTAAGGTGACTGTCCAATGGAGCAAATTTGTTGACTGGCCACCACAGTCTGGAGCTAGCTTCAAACTGCATCAAATGGTCAGTATACATGAGGTCTTAGGACCTCATCACATTGATTTCTGGCTCTGCCCTAGGACACTTCTGGGAAGGAACCAGGAAGGAGCCTGATAGAGTCCATCACATGATGCAAGGCTACTTCTGATGAGGCTCCATCCTGGAAGTGTCCTAAGATGGAGCCCTGAGAACACAGGAGTTCTTACTGCCTACAATGGGGCCAGCAGAGGTGTAGGCTGGTCAGCGACGCTTGTATCCAATGCAGCTTCTGTATGACTGGTTTCCTTATGTCTCAGATTATGTATTTTGATAAACCACATCTGAAGTGCCTCAAAAACAGAGATTTCTTCCCAAACCATAAATCATTCTCCCACAATGAGCTACCAGAAGGATTGATGTGTTTTCTATAGGGATAGTTTGCGATCTTTTGTCCTGCAGATATTTTGGACTTGAGAAGTTCTCACCAACATTTCCCATGGTCAGAAATCCTGGGGCTGAACTCCCAAACATCTAGAGGAGCAAAGTTTGAGAGCCACCGGCCTGGAGCATTCCTTTAGGATATGCAGGAGGATAAGAGATTTCAGACTGGCCTGGTTTGAGATCAATTCCAGAGTGCTCTTGTCCATAGAGAAAAGGGTTTAACAAGACGTTCCCTGTGCATGTGCATTGTAAATTCAGTCCTATGTGTGGTTTAATTTTAATTGGGATTAATTGTCTTGGAGTGCTTCCAGAAAACAGTGCTCCCCTTGTCAGCTCCGCAAATGTTCTAGAAAAACCAGATGGCACCATAGCACAAAGAGAAGGCTAGAAGGCAGCCTGACCCAGCCCTTGTTTAGATTGAACAGCTGCCATCTGCATTGACAAGTGAACAGTTTTGGCACTGGAAATTCAAATGTCCTGAGTGGATATTGTTCTATATCCTCTCAGGAATCATATCCCTTCTTATCCTTCTTTAAAAGGGAATCCAAATATATCTCTACTACAGTGTTTTGCAAATTAACCATATGACAGATATGTACAAGGTAGTCATAAGAAGCCATGGCAAGGCTAAATGGAGAACCCATTCAATCATAACAACTTGTATCTGTTAACAGCAGTTTTGGAGATACCTCTCTCTCTCTCTCTCTCTCTTTCTCTTTTTTCTAAAACTGCTGTTAGGTAAAGGTATTCCCCTGACATTAAGTCCAGTGGTGTCCGACTCTGAGGATTGGTGCTCATCTCCATTTCTAAACCAAAGAGTCAGCGTTGTCCATAGACACCTCCAATGTCATGTGGCCTACATGACTGTATGGAGCGTCGTTACCTTCCTACCAGGGCGGTACCTATTGATCTACTCACATTTGTATGTTTTCAAACTGCTAGGTTGGCAGAAACTGGGGCTGACAGCTGGAGCTCATGCTGCTCCCCGGATTCGAATCTGCAACCTTTCGGTTAACAAGTTCGGCAGCTCAGTGCTTTAACCCACTGCGCCACCGGGGGCTCCTGTTAACCAATACAAATTGTTATGATGATGATGATGATGATAATAATAATAATAAAACTTTATTTTTACCCCGCCACCATCTCCCCAGGGGACTCAGGGCGACTTACATGAGGCCAAGCCCAACAATACATCAGTAAACAACAAAGCAATATCCAAATAAAACAATATAATTAATATAACTCACATATAGACAATAACATGAAAAAATTTAAAAACCTATGGCCGGGCCAGATGTAATAGTTTAAAAATTTTAAAAAAACGTTGGGCATGAACAGAGGTAGGATGTATCTAAGTAGGAGGTGTTCGGTCGCGCGCTGGGCTTGAAACGAAGTGCTTTTAAAACAGGATGTGCAACTTTAGCCCAACGGGAAGCCAGGGGGCCTGAAGAGAAATTCGTTAGGATTTTCACCATAAACAGTCTTTAGAGGACTTGTGAAATATAACAAAGTCTTTTACTGGTGAACAATCAACAGAAACTTCTTTTGTCTTCAAAAAGTTAAACAAATGCTTCCAGGCTTTGTACAACTGGTGGCTTCTAACTGTTGCTTTTACTCTAAAGGAAAATCCCTTTCCAAACTTCTCCCAGGCTAACTGTGATCCTAAACCTAACTGATGTGGATCCACTACCGGGCTGAACTGCGTCTCAAAACCGAGTGGACCTACCAGTAGGCCTGTAGTCACTTAGCTGGAGTTCTTGATGTTTAAAGCTGTTATTCCCTCCGAAATTCCTCAGGGCTGTAAGGCTGTTTCCCTGGGAACCTTTGGGAATCTTTAGATGCGCTTAAGACTGTTCTCCCCCGGGAGGTCTTAAGGGTTGAAGCCTTTGTATAGGAGAAAGTCTGTGCACGTCCTATACATTAACTTTCTTTGCAGACACTGACTGAAAATGGCTCCCTTCCCTACTCAATTGTCCTGAACAGGGGGCGGAACCAAACTTAACAATGATGGACAGGGGGCCTGCCCTATAATTGCAAACTTTAACAGGAAGCTACCCTTCTTCAGAATCCCAAGCCTTAGGCTGCAAGCAAACACTTAATACAAGGCAAATAAAGTGGGAGCTTCTGGTACAGCTGTACCAGCACAGGAGGGTTTTAAAAGGAATGTAGTGACGGCAGTCCAACGGATAGTTAAAGTGATTCTGAGGACATTTTGCAGGGAATTGCTTCCTTTATTCAGGGAAGGCACACTGGACCAGCCACATTTTCAGGCTCCTCCTAAAGACTGCCAATGTGGGGGCTTGCCTGATATTCTTGGGAAGTGAGTTCCAGAGTCGGGGGGGGGGGGGCACAATCGAGAAGGCTCTCTCCCTTGTCGATCACCACTGGGACCACCTTTACTGGCTTGTTGTTGATGATGATGATGATTATTATTATTATTATTATCTCTCTATGCAATGTCATGTTTACTGAAAACAAACCAAACTTATTATCAGTTTTATAGTGTTGTTTTTGTTGAGTTTTCCTGATCGCCCAAATGGTCTTCTGTGAGCACAAGAATGGGACATATTTTTCCCTTTAGAAAATTGTTTCTGGAAAGGAGGGAGCAGAAAAGGAACCGTTAATCTGCATTAACATAGTTTTCCTATCACTCCCATCTCGCTGCTCATTTGCAGCTCGTTTTAGAAATGGGCTTCTCTACTTCCTGATTTGAGAAGTTGTGCCAGTGGAGAAAGCATGGCTTTTTATTGCTCTTGTGAGAGTTAGCAATTTAATTGCACAAGAAAAGCTGACATTTGTAGTTAAGCTCTAAGGAAATGGAGCCCTATATCAGGAGGGATGAGATCATTGCTGGTGGCAAGGAGCCACTAATGAAAAACAAAAGCTAGCCTGGCAAGTAGTGCTTAGTAATATTTAGTAAACCATTAAGTAGTTTGGTAACAAAATTGCTTTAATTAAAATTGATTGAAATCCCCCAGTTAACACTGTGCTTTGATTCTTCTTGCTTATAGAAGATTGGATCCCCACTGACAAATATCCTAATAAAACTGTTACTTAAGGTTTTTTTAACTCAGCCACTGAAACCAAATGGCCGTCTTCCATCTTCAAAATTCATGTGTTGTTTTCATTATATGCATAAGCAATAGCAAAATTTCAATACCATCTACCATTTTGGAGAGAAAGAGATACCAAGGGAGGGCTGTACTACAAAGGCTTCCTCCACCTGAAATAAAGGCACAATATCCTTGGCTGGTACATAGTTTTCTAATGAGTTGTTTTGATAACTAACATAAACTGCTGCTAGAACTCTTTCCCAATGTCTGCTTTAGCAAAATGTTGTTATACTACATAAATGAACAAACCCATTTGGATAATAGTAAATTTCCTTCATTACATTATTACATTGGTCAACGTTGCAGCAATACAGGGGAGAAAGGGCTATTATAGAATCATAGCGTTGGAAGAGACCTCATGGGCCACCCAACCCCCTGGCAAGAAGCAGGAAAATTGCATTCAAAGCACCCCAGACAGATGACCATCCAGCCTCTGTTTAAAGGCCTCCAAAGAAGGAGCCTCCACCATACTCCAGGACAGAGAGTTCCACTGCTAAATGGCTCTCACAGTCAGGAAGTTCTTCCTCATGTTCAGATTTCTTATAGTTTGAAGCCATTGTTCCATTGCATCGTAATCTCCAGCCCCCCCCCCCCCATGACTTCCTCTCACATATTGATACATGGCTATCATGTCTCCTCTCAGCCTTCTCTTCTTCAGGCTAAACATGCCCAGCTCTTTAAGCCACTCCTCATAGGGCTTGTTCTCCAGACCCTTGATCATTTTTGTCGCCCTCCTCTGGACACATTCCAGCTTGTCAATATCTCTCTTGAATTGTGGTGCCCAAAATTGGACACAGTATTCCAGGTGTGGTCTAACCAAGGCAGAATGGGGGGTAGAATGACTTCCCTGGATCTAGACACTAGACTCTTCTTGAGGCAGGCCAAAATCCCATTGGGTTTTTTGTTTGTTTTGTTTTTTTGTTTTTTTGTTTTTTTGCCGTCTCATCACATTGGCTCATGTTTAACTTGTTGTCCACAAGAACTCCAAGATCTTTTTCACATGTACTGCTCTTGAGCCAGGAGTCCCCCATTCTGTATCTTTGCATTTCATTTTTTCTGCCTAAATGGAGTATGTTGCATTTGTCACTGTTGAACTTCATTTTCTTAGTTTTGGCCAATCATCTCTCTTATCTGTGAAGATCGTTTTGAATTCTGCTCCTGTCTTCTGGAGTATTGGCTATCCCTCCCAATTTGGTGTCTTCTGGAGTATTGGCTATCCTTCCCAATTTGGTGTCATCTGCAGACTTGATGATCATGCCTTCTAACCGTTTGTCTAAGTCATTAATAAAGATGTTGAACAGGACGGGCCCAGGACGGGACCCTGCGGCACTCCGCTTGTCACTTTTTTCAAGGATGAAGAGGTTTGGTTTTGTCTGCTTAAACAGTTACAGATCCACGTAACCATAGTTTTGTCTAGCCCACATTGGATTATTCATAGGATTCTTATGATTCCCACATACTCAAAACACCCCATAAACAATCTTTCCTCATCTTATGGCACTCCAGATATGTAGGATGAAAAATCATATCATCCTGAACAGGATAATTAGGAATAGTGATGATGTGCAGTCCGACACATCTTGAGAGTACCAAAAGGGAGAAGCAATGCTTAAGATGTCTACATCCAAACATTGCTTCCCTCATCCCATTACACTATCATGTGAATATTTACCAGGTTTTGGATGAGGTCTTTTCTCATTCTGGGGTGAAATGTTCTTTAAGACTTAGTACATGCAATAAGAGCTGTCAGTTATATTGTGCTAGTATTTTTGGTCCCATGCTTTGACCTCTGGCTTTGTTTACCAGTAGAAGGTGGCCTCCAGGAACTTCTCTGATGTTTGGCCCTGAGGCTGAAAAAGGTTACCCAGCCTCAGGGCAAAGCAGAGGTGGACAAAATACTGTTTATATTTCCAGCACACCCACAGTATCAAGCCAAAAATGGTGAAATGCTTCTCCTGGGAGCCTCCTGGGTCAGTAATTCACATTTGAAATAGGTGAGGAAAAAGGGTAGCTTGCATTCTTTAATGTCAAAATACGTTGGTTGATTCATAGATTGATGGATTGCATTATTTAATTAATACCCTGCTTTTCTCGTCAAGGCAGCTTGCAATATAGTTTAGAACAAAAAGTCTAAAATGGTGTGGGGTACAAAGGTTTGTCAAAGCATAATCAGTCAAATTAAAACATAACTTTACGACACAAATGTAAAATAATTCAAAACACAAAAAGTGCTTACTAGGCATGTGCGCAGAATTCGTTCCTATCATTTCTACCATTTCTTTCGTGTCTTCTGTTTCTTCAGAGGCACAAAATGGGAGGCCCCCTCCCCACATAAAAAGCCTGCTTCATGTGCACCCCAATTTGCCTCCTTGCCTTGGAAAGAGAGTGCGTGTGTGGTGGAGCATGCAGGCAGGCAGGCCCATAGCTTGACTACAGGCATGCTCCAGGCCTTCCTGAATGCCCCACCACGCATGCACTCTCAGAGAGTATGGTGACACATGTGTGGTGGAAGTGTGCAGGTAGTCCCGTAGTGTGCCTGCAGATGAGTGCCTCTTACTCCTGAGTAAGAGATGCTTAGCTGCAAGCACACATTCTGCACCTGCCTAAACACCATGCCACACATGCACTCTTTTTCCAAGGAAAGTATGTATGTGGTGGGATGTGCAGACAGGCCCAGAAAGTGTGTGCGCCTGCCAGTGCCTACAGCTGAGTGCCTCTTACTCAAAGAATAGAAACAGCAAGTACCAAGCAAGAAGAATGCATGATGGAAGGGGAACCAGTGTGTAGGAAGCTTCCCCCCCCCCCCAATAATGGTCCAATTTTCAGACCCCAAAACAAAAGAACCGAAAACAACCCTCCTGATTTCAGGAGGCTTACAAAAAACGGATCAGGCCCCCAGTGAAAGCCAGGACACRAAACGGGGCAAGGTTTCCCCCGAATGCACATGTTTAGTGCTTACTATTTATCATAACTATGATCAATGCCATCATAATCTCTTCTTCAATATATGGTTGCTAAATCAGTCAGAAGGAAGAGGATGAGTTTTCAAAAGCCAAAAGCACAACTCTCTCTCTCTCTCTCTCTCTATATATATATATATATATATATATATATATCTCGAACACCCCCTAAAGGGGACTCAGGGTGGCTTCCAGTCAGCAACAATTCGATGCCACATAATAAAATACAACAACCAATAATTATAATAGTTAAAACATTATAACATTAAAACAATATACTTACAATCTACTAAACGATTACCAATCTGGTGTCCGTTAACTAGTCGAATTCTGTGACTGAATGCTCCATTTAACTTATCCATAATCCATTTCCAAGCCATTGTCAGCATTGTCATGTCCGCCTATTTACCCAAATGCCTGGTCCCACATCCACATTTTTACCTTCTTTCTAAAAGTGAGGAGGGATGAAGATGACCTGATTTCCCTGGGGAGTGAATTCCACAGGTGGGGTGCCACCACCAAAAAGGCTCTGTCCCTCGTATCCACCAAGCATGTTTGAGACAGAGGTGGGGCCAAGAGCAGGGCCTCCCCAGAAGATCTTAAACCCTGAGGTGGGACGTAGAAGGAGATAGTTTGGACTGGTATGCTGGACCGGAGCTGTATAGGGTTTTATAGATCAAAACCAGCACTTTGAATTGTGCTCAGAATTGGATCGGCAGCCAGTGGAGCTGACATAACAGGGGACATATAAAATGTAAGATAGCAGTTCCATCCACACCATCCACAATTGTATGGAGAAGATGTGTTTGAAGTTAAGTACGTGCAGCATACTTTTTGTGGAACTACCACTACAATAGTCCACCAAGCAGATTTCTCTTGCAAAGCCTCCTTTTGTTGTCACGTGGATTGTGATGTTTGGTAGAGGAAATTGTTTCCCACAATGGCTGTTTGATCATCATAATCATTATAATCATCATCATCCTCATCAGTATCATTTCCATTCAGATGCAGAGGAGTAAAGAAAATGAAATGCAGCTGTTCTGTCCCACAATGTCAGCAGGGGATGCTCCTCTGCATTTCCCAGGGCCTTAGCCAGCAAAGAATGAGGAAGCAGGGAAATCATCATGGGATCACGAACTCTTTCTACCCTGAAAATACTGTCTAAACAAAGGTGAAGAATCTTTAGCCTCCAGAATGTTTTTAATACAACTCCCACAATCTGTACAATGTGTTCTGCTGAATAGGATTGACAGAAATTGTAAGGCAAAGCTTCTAGAAGACTTAAAGCTCCGCATTTCTGTTGTAAAGCCTAGGATTCCAAGGGTTTTGCTAATGGCATTTGAGAAAAGATCAGCACAAGATGACAGTTTCTGAAAAATGTAAACAAGGAAGTGCCGTGGCTTCAGCTACTTTTTTTAAAAACATCCGCATTCTATCCTCCCATTCAATCACATTGCTACAGGCAGAAGCACTTAAGGAAAGGGTTCCAGGTGCCCAACTAAAAGACAAGTGCAAATTTATTGAGGGTATTGTGAGTTCTTTATGTTTGAGAGTCAGAGCTTGAGAACGGATTCTTGGTAGAACTTCAGAAAGTTACAGGTAAAGGTTTTCCCCTGACATTAAGTCCAGTTGTGTCCAACTCGAAGGGGTGGTGCTCATCTCCATTTCTAAGCCGAAGAGCTGGCGTTGTCCATAGACACCTCAAAGGTCATGTGGCCAGCATGACTTCATGGTGCACCCTTACTTTCCCACTGGAGTGGTACCTATTGATCTCCTCACATTTGCATGTTTTTGAACTGCTAGGTTGGCAGAAGCTGGGGCTAATAGCAGTAGCTCATTCCACTCCCCGGATTCGAAACTGCAACTTCTCGGTCAGTAAGTTCGGCAGCTCCATAGTTTAACCCACTGCACCACCAAGGGCTCCCAGAAAGTTACAACTTGGTTACAATGTCCAGAATCCCTCAGACAGAAAAGTTCATTACCATGCTGGTTAGAGAGCTGTAGTCCAAAAAGGTCATTCTTCTACAGCAGGGGTCCCCAAACTACGGCCCGCGGGCCGCATGCAACCCGCCAAGGGCATCTATCTGGCCCGCACAGCCTGTCCTGGCCTCGCACAATGCCCCTCGCCGCTGCCAATGGCGTCCGCTCTGCTGCGCTTCTCCCTCCACAGCAGCGTTTCTCAACCTAGGGGTCGCGGGGCAATTTTCGAGGGGTCGCAGCATGGCCTCCTTAGGCCCCGCCCCCTCCACCTCCCTGGAATGGCTGCCGGGCCCCTCTGCCAGTTTGGATCTGAACCGAACTACCAAACTGAGCACAAAAAGCAGCACGGAGGGGGGGGGAGGGAGCAAAGAGGTCCACCGCTGCACTCCCCCTGCCTTCCCTGCAGGCTGTGGGGCAGGCCGAGCTTCTGGCACGAAAACTCAGTGCGGGGTGGGGGGAGTGAAGGGCCCGCTGCTCCTCCCCACAGGCCGCGGGAACTGGAGCCACGTGCAGCAATGGAGGGTCTCCCCAGGAGGAGGAGGAGGGAGAGAATGAAGGTGTTGACGCTCAGTGTTTCCCAGATGGGTATGTTTTTTTGGGGGGGGGTGCAGGGTTTGGGCAAAGTTTTCTTTGGAACATTGTCCTCACTTCCTTACCAATTCCCCCCCCCCTTCCGAGGACAAATGCCCTTTTTTGTTTTCTCCCAGGGCGCAGGACTTACTTCCTCCCTCCCTCCCTGGCTGCCTGCCTTCCTTTTTTCCCTTCCCTCATTCAATTCCTTCCCTTTCTTCTTCCCCTCTCCTTTCTCCTTCATTCCTTTTTCTTCCTTGCTTCCTCCTTTCTTCCATCTTTTCGCCATTCCCTCCCCTCCCCAATCCAAACTGCCTAAACACGTCCCATTTCCCAGGTTTACAGCCCCGGTGTTTGCAGCCAGCCAGCCGTCCGTGCGTTGGAGGAAGGGAGAAAAGGGAGGGAAGAAGGAAGGCTGCTGCTGCTGCCTTTGGCTGACCCTCAGTGCTGCTGGGGAGCTGGACCCAGTGGCATTAGTGGAGTCAAGCAGCACCCGGCCTGCACGGAGGATGCACTGGCTGCAGGGGACGCCAGCTGCTTCGCTGCCTCTTTTTCCTCCTCCTCCGTGTTGTGTTTTTGTTTTGGGAGGGAGGGAGGGAGGGAAGAGGAGGGGGTGCCTCTCCGGGTGACCTTAGCTCAGGCATGGGCAAACTTGGGCCCTCCAGGTGTTTTGAACTTCAACTCCCACAATTCCTGACAGCTGGTAGGCAGTTAGGAATTGTGGGAATTGAAGTCCAAAATACCTGGAGGGCCCAAGTTTGCCCATGCCTGCATTTGCCACAAATATGCAGTGAGAACCTCTTTGATTGTACGTGAAGTATAAATCTAATCAACTCCAACTCCCTAATGTCACAGTCTATTTTCCCCAAACTCCACCAGTGTTCAAATTTGGGCATATTGCATATTCGTGCCAAGTTTGGTCCAGATCCATAGCTGTTTGGGTTCACAGTACTCTCCAGATGTAGGCAAACTACATCTCCCCTAAATCACTGTCAATTCTTCCCAAACCACTCCAGTATATTCTGTTTGTCATGGCAGTTCTGTGTGCCAAGTTTGGTCCAGTTCTGTAATTCCTGGGGGTCTCAGTAGTCTGTGGAAGTCAGAGCAGAATTGATTGAAGGTACTTGGCATATATCACTAACTCGAGTTGTTGCACTGAGCAGAGTTAAGTTTTTCCCTAGCAATATCCTGTTGGGTATAGAGATCAGAACCAATATAAATTAAAAGGAAAACTCGTGCTATGATCTATAATAAATCCATGTTTTAAACCAGGAGAATAGTGCGCCTAGCTGGTAGGGATTTTTGATTTTGTTTTTATCTGGCATTGGTCAGAGATAGGGTTGCCTTAGTCATGCTGTGGTTGGAGGCTTTTAAACAGAGGCTGGATGGCCATCTGTCAAGGATGCTTTGAATGCAATTGTCCTGCTTCTTGGCAGGGGGTTAGACTGGATGGCCCATGAAGTCTCTTCCAACTCTATGATTCTATGATTCTATTATTGCCCAAACTGTCTGACATGTTCAGAGATACATGGAATCTGAAAGACTGTTCCTAGAGATTCCCTGATGGAATGGCTGGTAGTCTGGCTTGCCATAATCCTTGCTGTGGAATGGAAATATGGAAAAGTTGTTGATACACTTACTCCCTCCCAAGTGCCTCTCCAGAACAGGAGAGCCTGTTTAGCAGGCTGGTTCTTCAAGGAGCTGTGGGCTGTGAAACAAGCAGAACAACTTTTGGAAAAATTATAGTGCAAGTCTCAGTGAATAAATTTGTCATCATTGTGAGTCATTGTGCACCTTTGAATAATTTCTGACTTAGGGTGAACCTACGGCAAACTTATCCCAGTGTTCAGAATTTTGTTCAGAAGAGGTTTGCCTTTGCTTTCTTCTGGGTCTGAGAGAGCATGCTTTCACCAGAAATACTTCAGCCTTTCTTGGAGATGTTAGATGTCTTTTCATAAAAAGAAGCTCCTTCTAATGTAAACCTGGGGAATTATAACAAATATTACCTGTTCATTAATGTCCCATTTAGGGGGCTAAGAGTATGAGAGGGTTTTGGCAATTCAATTCCAAGTGTATTGGGATGAAACAAATTGTCTGAATTCAATTCAAGCCAGGTTTGATCTTCCCACTTTATGACTTACATTATTATTATTTGAAACACAACAAGATGAGTCCACAGCAGACACTCTGCTGGCTGTTGAATTGGATCACACGTCGGACACTTCTCAAGTGTCTAGGACTGTATGATGTATCAGCGAATAATGCGTGCAGATCCTAGTAAGGTGGCCTTTTGCAGCTGGCAAATGGTAATTGTGTCAGCGCCGATTGTGTTTAAGTGCAGGCCAAGGTCTTTAGGCACTTCACCCAGTGTGCCGATGACCACTAGGACCACCTTGACTGGCTTGTGCCATCGTCTTTGCAGTTCAATTCTCAAATCCTCATGTCATGTCAGCTTTTCCAGTTGTTTTTCTGCAATCCTCCTGTCACCTGGGATTGCAACATAAATGATCCATACTTTGTTTTTAACATGATTGTGAGGTGAGGAGTATTATGCTCCAAAACTCTGTCTGTCTGAATCTGAATGACAGTTCGGTTCTGTGGCATTGAAAATTTCTGCCACTTCTGTAGTTGTTTTGCTTCCAGTTGCCCTACAGGCCCATGCCCTGGTTGCTCAGCAATGGGTCCTGGTTCCTGTAGCCCACTTGTTGACAGGTGCCCAGGAGAAGCACTCACCGCCATCCTTATTATCCTGGGCGACGACCAAGCCAGTATAGACTTCTTTAGAGTTTGTTTCACCATATTTAAATGGGTTGGGTGCACTTAGTTCTACTTCTCAGTTGAGACCACTCTGGCTTGGTTGAACCTGCTGGTAGTTTACACTACCGCCAGCACAGCTCTCAACATCACTGAAGTAGTTAAGCCTCCTGCCAATGTCAAGGCGGCATCCAATGGGGGACATCATCATCATCATCATCATCATTATTGTATTGTCGAAGGCTTTCATGGCTGGAATCACTAGGTTCTTGTGGGTTTTTTCGGGCTATAGAGCCATGTTCTAGAGGCATTTCTCCTGACGTTTCGCCTGCATCTATGGCAAGCATCCTCAGAGGTAGTGAGGTCCTCACTCCTCTGAGGATGCCCGCCATAGATGCAGGCGAAACGTCAGGAGAAATGCCTCTAGAACATGGCCATATAGCCCGAGAAAACCCACAAGAACTTCTTCTTATTATTATTATTATTATTATTCTACATTTATACCCTGCCCTTCTCACCCCAATGGGGGACTCAGGGTGGCTTACGGACCATAGCATACAATGCCGCATTACACATATAATAATAAACATAACATATCAGTTAAATAATTCAAATATAAATACAATAAAGCAGCTTAAAAGTAAACATTCAATCCCAACTGAAGTGGGCTGATGGAATAAGCAGCCAGAAGCAGCAGGCAACAGGCAAGGTAGGCAAACCCCAAAAACGGGCACGTACACAGGTGTTCCGTTAAAGTAGCCATGCAGCGAAGCCCCGCCATGGAGGCACCCCATCCAGGTGTTCTGGTAGTGTGGCAGTACAGCCATTAAAGTAGCTATTCAGTGAGGCTGCAGAGGCCATGGAGGCACCCTGCACAGGTGTTCTGGCAGCTGGGCAATGGGTGGCACAGCAGTTAAAGTAGCTGTGCGGTGAGGCTGCAGGGGCCATGTTCTTTCCTTGGAGGCTGCTAGCTCCGCTGGCTGGAATGAAAGTGGGGCTGCAGGTCTCCTCGTGGTAAGCCCAGGGTTGAGCAGGCAGCAAAGCTGGAGTACAAATACTCCGGTTCCCAGGTCTCTCCTGCAGCAGGGCCCACCCATTGTGAGCTAGTACAGCCTTGATAATCCTCCTTGATCTTTAAGTGGCTTTTGATAATATCACCTGCTGGAATAGCTCTATTGAAAAGGAACAGGAAGTGTAATGATATGGCTGGTTTTACTCCTATATGAGCAATGGTATTCCCCATCTGTGGATGTGAGAGCTGGACCATATGGAAGGCTGAGAGAAGGAAAACAGACGCTTTTGAACTGTGGCGTTGGAGGAAAATTCTGAGAGTACCTTGGATTGCAAGAAGATCCAACCAATGCATACTCCAGGAACTAATGCCAGGCTGCTCACTGGAGGGAAGGATATTAGAGGCAAATATGAAGTACTTTAGCCACATAATGAGAAGACAGGAAAGCTTGGAGAAGATAATGATGCTGGAGAAAATGGAAGGAAAAAGGAAGAGGGGCCGACCAAGGGCACGATAGATGGATGGTATCCTTGAAGTGACTGGCTTGACTTGAAACACAAGGAGCTGGAGGTGGTGACGGCCAACAGGGAGCTCTGGGGTGGGCTGATCCATGAGGTCACAAAGCGTCGGAAGTGACTGAACGAATAAACAACAACACTCCTATGTTCTGGTTTTGTTCCTATATTCTGCGGGGAAGAATTCTCCTTGTCTCCATGAAATGTATGCTATTGAGTCCCAAAAGAGTCCAGCTCATCTGCCATGACTTTTTTTTCTATATTCTTTTTCCTTGCATGGTATTAAAAGGACTTCACACTGTATAGTTGTCAAATTGTGTCTTATAATCTTAGAAGGTCAAAAGAATTTGCTCAGAATTAACTACTTTCAACCATTGATTCCATAAAGTTTTTAAATGCAACAAATCAGCAGTCATAATACCTTCTGGAGGGATGCTCCCAATCCCCCAACAAAGTACATAAGTAGTACTAAGGCCTGCCAATGAGCAAAGGGATTACACTAGCAATGAGAAGAGCTGGTGAGCTTTGTCCTACTTAACTGCCAGCTGCTGTTTGAATCACCACTGCCAAAAATAGCTTCACAGGAACTTTGATGCACAACAGAATGTTAACTTCTAATGGATGCTAAGTTTAAATGAACAGTATGGAAAATCAAACAGCTTGCATGCTCACAGAGACACTAGTAAACTGCAACTAGATTTTCCAACAGTAATACAATTCTAATGAGTGCAGGCCCTACCATTAGGCAAAGTGAGACAGCTGCTTCAGACAACAGATAGGTAATGTTACGGAAGGGCAGCATACTGCTAATTATTTAATTTGTTAGGTTTGCATATTACGGTCAGGGATGGGATTTTCTTCCTCATTTGCTAAAATAGCTTGTCGGGCTTTGGGTTCTAGCAAACACCTTCATCGGGTTGTTTGAGTGGCACCATTTGCTGATGCCCAACCATCATATTTATGTAAAATAAATATCTTGAGATGGATCTGCCCCCGATTTTAATCTACATTCAAAAGAGCATTTCCCAAAAGATGCCAAAGAGGGGAAATGCATTTGCATAAAACTTGCAGGTGCTAATTTACATGCACATATAGCCGGCATTATTATAGCTAAAATACTATATATTACTTCTCACTAGACTCAGCCTGAATACTGATGGGCAGCTTCAAGGGCTGTGTTTTCCCTTCTCCTGGCTTTAAACCAGGTTTTGGGTAGGCTGCCTTTTGGCAGGAGGAAGACGTCAAAGGAAAGACTGTGGTCACCCTTAAAATAGAGTAGTTGTGGGCAACTTCAATAGGTTTGAATACCTACCCTAGTGTCTCTTCCACAAAAACACAGATTTCCACTACGCACCACAAATTAAAGTGGGCACTCTCCCTACACCCCAAAATACACTTCCTTTAAACAAGCTGAATAAAATCCCACATGAACTGGAATATAAGGCAGTGTGGACATGGAATATAAGGCAGTGTGGACATGAACTGGAACATAAGGCAGTGTGGACTCAGATAACTCCATTCAAAGCAGATATTGTGGGATTCCCCCCCCCCTTTAATATTCTGGGTTATATGACTGTGTGGAAGAGACCTCAGTTTGAGAATGTTCACTCATGTTTCTTTGAGTGTGATTCCCCCTTAAAACTTGGAAAATGTGGGGTGAGTGTTCATTGGCCTGGGGATTCAACACTAAATGGGTTATATGACCCCTGAAATAAAGGACAACCAAGGAGCCTTCTAATCACCCTGAAATATAGGATAGCTGAGGAGCCTTCTAATCAAGTTGAAAGAAGAAAGCGCAAAAGCTGGGTTGCAGTTAAACATCAAAAA
>NW_026846588.1:89605834-89626991 GCF_025583915.1 Anolis sagrei ordinatus
AGTCACTCCTGACACAAAAAGCATGTGCTTTGATAATCTGGAATATATATCAGTTTAGAAAGCGCCCTAGAAGGGACCTACTTGCTAGCGTTACACTGATATAATTCAGCCCAGTGAAGAACCAGTTTAACATCAGTAAACAGGAAGAGTAGGATTTATTTGTTTGTATATTCAGAGTTCCACATGAGTTTGCTGAATTGTAGACATGATGAGGCGTCCTCTAATTATGGTGTTTGGCGTGTGAAACTGGGTTTCTGTCTTGCGTTACAATATAATTATGAGCTTAGTATTAAATATAGACGGGTTTTTAGCATCTGAAGTGCCATGTTTTCCTAACTGAGATTGGAATCTGAATGGAAAGCAGGAAAAATGGTAAACAGGACTTTAGTTTTGCTGAAATATCACATATGTAAAATCACCGAGCCACAATTTCCACTCCAACGTTTATGGCAGAGCCAGCAAAATTCTGCCCCAGATTGAAGCATCTGGAATAAATTCTGCAATCCACTCTACGCTGATACATACATACAAGCAAAGATGTGGCCAAGGACAACCTGGCTGAGAATTGCAAATGCCTCTCCCTAAACTACAAATCCCAGGTCCCATATGGTATTGCCATGGCAGTTAAAGTGGAATAATAGCACTATAACGTGTGTTGTGATAGAACCAAAGCCAAACATATTTCATCTGTTGTCGATGAATGGCAGTTTCCAATAATCCTGGAAGGAGATTTCAGTGCAAAAGAATTTCTTCCCATATTTCCATCTCTTTTTAAATCTCAGACCCCGTCTACATTGCCATATAAAATCCAGATTATCTGCTTTGACCTGGATTATATGGCAGTTTAGACTCGTATAATCCAGTTCAAAGCAGATAATTTGGGATCATAAACTGAATTATATGGCAGTGTAGTTTTGTTGTTCATTCGTTC
Organism: Anolis sagrei ordinatus; assembly: GCF_025583915.1. NCBI lineage: Eukaryota > Metazoa > Chordata > Lepidosauria > Squamata > Anolidae > Anolis > Anolis sagrei. Next base: position 89,606,766 of record NW_026846588.1, read on the forward strand.
AGTCGTTTCCGACTCTTCATGACTTCATGGACCAGCCCACGCCAGAGCTCCCTGTCGGCCGTCACCACCCCCAGCTCCTTCAAGGTCAATCCAGTCACTTCAAGGATACCATCCATCCATCTTGCCCTTGGTCGGCCCCTCTTCCTTTTTCCTTCCATTTTCCCCAGCATGTCTTCTCTAAGCTTTCCTTTCTTCTCATGATGTGGCCAAAGTACTTCATCTTGGCCTCTACTATTCTTCCCTCCAATGAGCAGTCAGGCTTTATTTCCTGAAGTATGGACTGGTTGGATCTTCTCACTGTCCAAGGCACTCTCAGAACTTTCCTCCAGCACCACAGTTCAAAAGCATCTATCTTCCTTCGCTCAGCCTTCCCTATGGTCCAGCTCTCACATCTGTAGGTCACTACAGGGAATACTATTGCTTTAACTATGTGGATCTTCATGGCAGTGTAGATCCAGCCTTTAATGCTATGGAGTTAAATTTGGGTGTTGTTTTTTCAAGCTTTTTAGCCTTCTTTCCCAAAGGATACTAAATTCTCATCAAACTGCAAATCCCTGGATTCCACGGCATTAAATCATGGCAGTTAAAGTAGTTTAAAACTGCTTTTATTCTACAGCAGTTCTCAAAGTGTGCTGTCCAGAGTCCTTGGGGCTCCGCAAAGCATACTGAGGAGCTTCATCGTTTCTTCCTCCCACCTCCTTCTCCTCCTTCTCCCCCTTCAAGGTTTTCCAAAGTGTTGACTAAAGTGTACTTTTCATTGCCTTTCTTTGAGGATTGATTCTCTTTTTTGTTTTGGAGTGCAGTAGGAATGTCAAAGTTAATTAAGAAATGTTTCTTTTAAACTAGATATATTTCTGTAGGTGATATAAAACAGTCATTTCTCTTTGGATTGCACTGAACTTTTTTTAAACGACATTGAGAACATAACAACATACAGGCAGTCCTTGAGTTACAGACATCCAATTTAGAAATTACTCATAGTTAAGAACAGGGGTGAGACAACAGGAAGTGAGAGAAATCTACCCCTCGGAAGGGAAGTTCACTCCTGGAGGAGCTATCATGGGGAAAAGTTGTCTCCACTGAAGCTTTATCACCAATCCTTGTTTCCACAACAAGCCTTTTTTTTTCAAATTCTAATTCTCACAGAAACAGAAAGTGAGGTAAAATCTTCTGAACAGAGGCACAGACAGCAAAACAAAGGTGGGACCAGCCTACCTTCATGATCGCATCTCCTCCTACGAACCTTTGCGATTCCTTTGATCTTCAGGATAGGCCCTCCTCTCACTCCCACCTCTATCACAAGCATGGCTTGTGGGGACGAGGGAGAGGGCCTTCTCCGTGGTAGCCCCTCGACTCTGGAACTCTCTCCTCAGGGAGATTAGGCAAGCTCCCACCCTGGCAGCCTTTAGAAAAAGTTTAAAAACCTGGCTTTTCTGGTGTGCTTCTGAGGAATGAACAATAAATCCCCATACCATGCCAGTCCCATTACGAATTTGTCCTTCTGATGCACTCTATCTCTTCCCTCAGTGAAGATTAACCCCATTATTTTATCCCACCCAAGGTTTTTCCACTAGACACACCATTCTATTTATCTATCTCACCCTTATCCTTTGCATTTGGCCCAGCTCTGTTTAATTCTTTTATTATTTTATATTTTATGTTATTATATTATTGTCATTATTTTATTGTATTACTTTGTTACTGTTTTAGTATTTTATTTGACACTAGCCATCCCCTGCCACACGTTGCTGTGGCCCAGTCTGTATATATGTTTTGTGTGTGTATATTTGTGTATATGTGTATATATGTGCTTTTGCGCATGTGTTGTAATGTACTTTTTGTTTTTGGCTTTTTAAGTCTCTTCTGCTGTGTTTTTCAGTGTTTTGTGAGTGACGGTCACTCGTTGCCCTGATAGGTGTATTGTGTCCAAATTTGGTGTCAATTAGTCCAGAGGTTTTTGAGTTATGTTAATCCCACAAATGAACATTACATTTTTATTTATATAGATTATTGTTTGTTGTATGTTTGTTTTTGTTTTTTTGCCTTATTGTAATTCTTGGGCTTGGACTCATGTAACCACCCCGAGTCCCTTCGGGGAGATAGTGGCAAGGTATAAATAAAGTTTGTTGTTGTTGTTGTTGTTGTTGTTGTTGTTGTTAAATACCATGGAGGTGTTAACCCTTTCCTATGCTATTCAATATATCTGACTGGAGGTACACTTAAAAATGTACCTATTCTGACTTACATACAAATTCAACTTAAGAACAAACCTACAAACCTTCAAAACCTATCTTGTTCCTAATTTGGAAACTGCTTATATATATAATATGCAAAAACAAATCTGGTTGGCAAACATGTACTAAAATCTGTACCAAAATAAGGGTGATTGTATCAGCAACAAAAAGTAATCAACACCACCACATCATTGCACACAACAGCATTAGAACTGTATGCTGTCAGTATATTAATACTAAACCCAACAAGAATTCCAAACAACCAGAGCTGTAAAAGCAGTAAAAGAAATACATTCTGGGTGATTAGACTCAGGCTGCATACTTCCCTGTATCCAAGGTTATGATCCCAGATTATCTCATATAATCCAGTTCAAAGCAGATAATCTGAGATCAGATTATGGGATATAGGGCAGTGTAGATTCAGCCTGAAAGGCTTTATTTCTCACGGCCCTTCCAGACAAGACTAAATTATGAAAGGAACTGGGATTTAAAATCCCAATTCCTTTCGTTATTTAGGCCACACATAGGGCCCAAATCCCAGGTTTTCCTGGAAGGGGGGGTGGCTACATGCCCTCCCAAGTCAAGAAGACAGCATCTAGCCAGCCCCCTCCCGCATTTCTCTTGTAAACTTATCCCCTTCCCTCTCCAAAACTTCTGACACATAATTTTGATGCATAAGAAGCTTCCTCTGCGGGGCCTGAGGATGCTGCTGTAAGTTAACATGAGAATCAGGGAGCTGGGGGGGACCACATTCCTTTGAGCTCTTAGACCCCAAAGAACTGGGATGGCAATGGGGATTAGCCCCTGGAATCACAAAAAGCTATCCCAAGAGTCAATCCCCACAGGCCAAATATCTGAAAAGTTCCCAGCCTTGCAGTAAGGTTTGGATCTTTTCACGTGTTTTTTAAAATTCAGAATAAATTGGGAAATTACGGTTTAATCTGAATTGAGGCATCATTAAGATGAATTGTCAAAGTCTTTCATGGCCATAATCACTGGGTTGTTTTCGGTTTTTCGGGCTATATGGCCATGTTGTAGAAGCATTCTCTCCTGACGTTTTGCCTGCATTTATGGCAGGCATCCTCAGAGGTTGTGAGATTCTCACAACCTCTGAGGATGCCTGCTATAGATGCAGGCAAAAAGTTAGGAGAAAATGCTTCTAGAACATGGTCATATAGCCCAAAAAAAACTACAACAAGCCAACCATTAGGATGCCTAAGGTTAATCCAAAACCCATCACAGGTTTTGGGCCTGTGTGGAAGTACCCTCAGTTAGCAACACTCGGTGCTTCTTTTCTTTATCTACAAAATCTCTAGGATTGCAAAGCTGCTCTAGAATAAAAAATCAGTCAACTATAGAAGCTCTGGGGGAAAAAAAACTTCATCCATTTTCCTTTTTATAATTATCCATTAACCAGTGTTTTTTACACACTTCATTCCTGGGAAGATTTTGCAGCGTACAACCTGTGCAATTTGCTTTCCACACTTATCACCATGTATAAGTAATAAAGAGTTAATAAGTAACTTGGGAAGCAGTCATTCTGTGCTCTGTTATAAACTAAAGGCGATAGGAAAAGAATATGACTGCTTAACTCCACACTTTGTAAGCTAACCATGTTTTAGGAGAAGTGAAACTGAAGTTTCAGTTAACTCTTCATTTGATTTTGATATTTGCATTTTTTTTTCTCTCTTTCAGAATTTATCAGAATATGAGAGAAACCGATTCAGTATAATGGACCAGCCGTAAGTCCTCCCCTTTTGCCTTGCTTCATGAATTTGGCAGTTCTTGTGCAATTGGTGTTCTCATTTCATACTGATTGTTTTTCAACATAAAGTATATACAGAGGTTTTAAACATGAAGCATATTCAGTTTGGGCATGCAGCAAAATACTGAAACAAAAATCTATATAAATAAAAATGTCATGTTTGTTTGTGGGATTAACATAACTAAAAAACCATTGAACAAATGACACCAAATTTGGACACAACACACCTCTCTGGCCAACAAGTGACCATCACTCATAAAATACTGAAAAACACAGCAGACTTAAAAAGTCAAAAAATAAAAAAATACATTACAATGCATGCACAAGACCACATATATATACGTAAACACATATATATACACATATACACAATATAGACACAAACAAAACACATATACACAGATTGGGCCATAGCAATGCGTGGCAGGGGATGGCTAGTACAAAATAAATAAAACACACACACAAAAGAGGTACAATTCTATATCTAAGGATTCTTTATCCAAAACTGAAGTCTCCTTGGCTTTAAAATAATCCAACAATGATTATCATCATTCCAAAAGCCATTTAATATAAGGGGCACTGTTATACTTTGAGGCTGTATATAACTGGTCTTACCACCCACAGATTTTAGTATCCAGGAATGTCTGGAACCAGCCACCAAAAGCTCTTTAGTGAATTTTGGCTTTTGTTATTTTAAACAGAATTCAGAAGCACTTGCCCATATTTCTGTTTCTACCAGTATGGTTTGTGTTTCCATCCCAACAGATGCAGATGGATAATTTTTAAGTACAGGTTGTTTTCTGGAAGGCAGCTTAATGTGTTTGGGTGCTTTCTAGGAGCCCCCGGTGGCGCAGTGGATTAAACCCTTGTGCCAGCAGGACTGAAGACCAACAGGTCGCAGGTTCGAATACAGGGAGAGTACAGATGAGCTTCCTGTATCAGCTCCAGCTCTCCATGCAGGGACATGAGAGAAGCCTCCCACAGGGGTGGTAAAACATAAAAAACATCCAGGCGTCCCCTGGGCAACGTCCTTGGAGACAGCCAATTCTCTCTCAATATAGTCAAGTCTATCCATAAGACAGTCACCAAGGCTGATCCTAATAATTTTAGATAAATTTGTCTTTTCAGTGTTGTTTCCAAAATATTGGCAAGTTACTTATTACGTAGACTGGATAGGCAGGCTATTTAATGTATCTGAAGTAGCTGTTCTCCTTTCGTAGGAAGGAAAATAAGGGAAAGTAAGTTATTCAGCGTACGGATAAAATATCTGGTTGGACCAGTGCTTCATCATACATAGAGTTGATTCATTGAAATAAATAGGCCTCGAATTCATTCTGAGACATTTGTAAGTGTGTTGTGAACATGGGTAAGTCTGGAACCAAGTCATTCTTTAGGGCAGTGGTTCTCAACCTGTGGATCCCCAGATGTTTTGGCCTTCAACTCCCAGAAATCCTAACAGCTGGTAAGCTGGCTGGGATTTCTGGGAATTGTAGGCCAAAACACCTGGGGACCCACAGGCGGAGAACCACTGATTTAGGGGAAAGTACTTACTTACTTAATTTACTTAGGCGATCGCTTGTATCTCAAGGATGATGGTCCTCCAAATTCAGTGTCTTGGTGGTGAGTCCATAGGTGGCTGTGGAGCCCTATTCTTGAACTTCATGTTCTCCCGCAGTGAGGACATCGGTTTCCAGGTTCAAGGTATCCCAGTCAGGGTTGCCTTGATGCACCTTCCTCTTTGCATGTTTCTCCCTTTCGTCCTCCATTTGTGTCTTTTCAAATTCTGCAGCACTGCTGGTTACAGCTGACCTCCAGTTAGACGCTCAAGGGCCAGGGCTTCCCAGTTCTCAGTGTCTGTGCCAGTTTTTAAGGTTGGCTTTGAGCCCATCTTTAAATCTCTTTTACTGTCCACCAACATTCTGTTTTCACAATCTTGAGTTCGGTGTATAATAACTGCTTTGGGAGACGGTGATCGGCAATCACAAATATCAACAGAAAGTTGCTGTTGCTAATACAAATAGTACTCCATTCCAACCTCTTGCTTAAAATTATCAAGCAATATGAATGAGAATAAATTGAAATAATTATTATCTGAAAATATACCTGGCAGAAGACAAATATAATAGAGATATAGCCTAACTTATTGGGATTGGTCATATAATTTTATTTATTAATCCAATTAATATGCCATGTCTCTCCCAATATGGGATCCAGTATTTTCCAAGAATTGAGTGGCTTAAAGCATTTTCCAGTTTCTGTGTTGTCTTTTGGGCTTTGGATGTTGACAACACTGTAGTAATATTAACCACATGGACTGAGTTGCTGAGGTTGCTGTAACAGATAATATTTGGTCACTAGTCATGCCAAGACCAAAATTTAAAGAAACCTCATGTGTGGAAAGTGAACAATCAGCCAGTTGAATAACTACAGAATTTCAGAAATGGATTTGTGGAGTTTACATTGGATGCAACAAAGTTGAGGATCTAAATTTCAAGAATTGCCATATGTTTCCACACAAAGAAATCTCTGGTCTGAACCAGTGCATGATGTTAAGGGCAATGAAAATATTGGCTGTATAAAAGGGCACATTCCAAGTTGGATTGAAAAAGTGAACTGCAAATATCAAAATGTCATGTTTCCAGGAAGGAAAGCACATACAATAACAAAATGGCACAAATGTGTTACTAGTCCTACAGGAGTGTCGCTATGGGAACAACCAAAATGAGGAAATTGTCCACCAAATAGGAATTCAGCACACCAACGTAATTTTCCTTTGGTTTCCAAATTTCTTGCATTGCATTAATTTATTTGAGCATTTGGAAACAGAGTTTAGGCTTCCAAAGAAAATGGGCAAAGGTACCAAGGGAATGCAAACACATGAAATGGAACAGTTCTAGGTATGAATGATTTGAAATATACTAGTAATGTAATAATTGAAGAAAAAATCATTTAAAGTGGCAGAATTATTATGGATGGTGCTCTCATATTACACCCAGCCCTTTAGCTATTACCCCTGCTGTTTCTGCCGCATAGGGAAAATAAATACTTTTGGGCAGATATTTATTTATTTACAGTATTTATATTCCACCTTTCTCACCACGCAGGGGACTCAGGGCGGATTACAATGTACTATACATGGCAAACATTCAATGCCATAGATGCACAACATATATAGACAGACACTCAGAGGCTACTTAACATTCCAGCTTTTTCATGAGGGTATTCTGGCCACTAGGGGAGCTGTCCCTTCACCATCCATTTGTGACATGGATGAAGTACTTCCTCATTCTTTGCATGCTTGCTGGAGATTTTTATGGCCTCATAAATCAGTTATATTACCCTCCAAGCATTAGCGGTACTGAAATTTCCTACTTGACAGATGCAACTGTCTTACGGGCTGCAAAGGCAACAGCAAGCTACACAAATTGGTCAGAAGCTCACTCTGACCTGGACTGGCTTCGAACTCATGACCTTTCAGTCAGTAGTGATCTTAACGCAACTGACTCCCAGTTTCAGAAGCACTGAAAGGTATGTGCAAAGGTTCCAACCAGCCACTTTACGTAATGATCAGACATTATGGTAACATGTAGAGGACGTTGTGTACTCTATTGTTCAGACAGTATTCAGCACCTCCACATGAACCTGAGGCACTTCAATCTTTCAAATAATGATTGGCTGTATGTTCAGTTCAAAGGTGAGGAATGTGGAGCTTTCGAGCCCCCATTCTGGGAGCTTAAGAGAAAAGACGAATTGCTATAGTTCTTGCAAGTCAGTACCACTTTTCAAACTGTCTGCTTTATGAACTAAAAAGTGCTGCACCTGGAACCCAGAAGTGAGAAGAAACTCATCTTTCACTCAAGCATGAAGGATTGTACATTTATATCCTTAAGTCCTGTAAATGTGGCTGCATTAGCACTAAAACAGGAAACTATGAACAGATGCCTAAACTCATTAAAGCTGTGCTGCTTTCACATTCAAAACTAAAATTATTTCTGCAGGTTTTGATACTTCACCATACAAAAGGCCTAACTTGGGACCTGAATGTGATTTTTTTTTTTGTATGGTTGGTCCGTGGGCCCATTTACACTCCCAGAAAATTCAGTGTAGATGTCGCATTTGCTTGGGCATTCAAACAATTTTATTTATTTATTTATTTACAGTATTTATATTCCATCCTTCTCACCCCGCAGGGGACTCAGGGTGGATTACAATGTACATATACATGGCAAACATTCAATGCCATAGACACACAACATATATAGACAGACACACAGAGGCTATTTAACTTTCCAGCTTTTTCATGAGGGTATTCTGGCCACCAGGGGAGCTATTGCTTCACTATCCATTTGTGACACTGATGAAGTACTTCCTCATTATTTGCATGCTTGCTGGAGATTTTTATGGCCTCATAAAGTAGCCTCATAAAGTCGCATAAGCGGTACCGAAATGTCCTACTTGACAGATGCAACCATCTTTCAGGCTGCAAAGGCAACTACAAGCTACACAAATTGGTTGGAAGATCACTCCGACCCATGCTGGCTTCGAACTCATGACCTTTTGGTCAGTAGTGATCTTAATGTAGCTGACTCCCAGCCAGCTGCGCTACAGTCCCAGTGCAACACACCAAGGCCAATACAAAGTCACCTGATGTAAACCTTCTTAATGTTGTTTACACATTGAGTTAAAAAATACTTTTAAAGATCCAGATCTTCCTTGGAGAACCAAAATTTTGCTGGTATCAAGGCAGTGGAAATGGTCATCTGGGATCACCATTCGCCATCCAAGATGGCATCTCCACAGCCATCCTATGCTCCCCAGGCTGAGGCAGCCCAGGGAGGAAGGATGGCAGTGCCACCCTACCCTCTCTGCCCCCTTTATACACACCTCAGAGAAAAGGAGAGCCTCTTTACCAGTGCAAAGGGCCACCCTGTTGTCCTATCACACTCAGTGATGATGAGATTGAGCTTTAGGGAGGGGAGGAGGTCTTTCCTTTTGTTTTGGGGGCAAAACATGTTGCATGAAAGGTAGGGTGGCATTGCATATTTATGTGAGGAGTTACAAAAGAAACATCTCGTTTGCTGTCTTCTTTTCATTCTTCTGTTTTTTCCATGACACAAAATGAACAGGCCAAGGCATGCTTGGCCAGAAAATCAGGGAGCCCTTCCCTTTTATTTGTTTTAGCTCAAGGGAGTTCTGGTTCTTCGGGCTGGCAAAGTGTTTAGGGAGAGTCAGCAAAGTGATACAAATGCATTTATTCCTTTATTGCAATTATTTATTGCATTTCCTCCAAGAAGGTTAGGCTAGATTGGTTCTTCTCTCCGTTTTTATCCTCACAACCCTTCTGTGAGTAATATTACTATAGTAATAGAAGATTGGCCTTAGGTATCCCAGTAATCTTTATGGTTGAATTGGGATCAGAACTTTGATGTTTAATTTTTATGCTTTATGTCTAAATGTTGTTTTATGTCTATGTTTTAATTGGTTTATGTTAATTTACAGTTATATGTTATTGTTTTGCTATTATCTTTTGGTTTTCATATGTATGTACGGCATTGAATTTTTGCCTTTATAATGTTGGAAATCGCTTTGAGTTCTCTTTGGGGGGAGAAAAAGCAATATATAAATGTAGTAAATAAATAAACAAATAAATAAACATGGGGTCTTCACACTCCTAATCCAGAATTCTAACCACAACACCATATTGGTTTCGGTTCTCTGTGTGATTGTAAATGGTGAACACAAGTTTAGTGCTATTTAGTGGCCTGGCTTTAGCACAGCAGGTTAATTACCAGCTGCAGCTTCAGTAAATCTTGCCAACCGAAAGGTTGACAGTTCAAAGCCAGGTCAGGGTGAGCTCCTGACCTTCAGCCCAGCTCCCATGCCCACCTAGAGGATCGAAAGCAGCAATGTAGGTAGATGAATAGGAACCGCTTTAAGCGGGGAGGTATTTAGACATGGTGTTTTGAAGGAAAGTTTACGAATAAAGAAAGCTCTTTGGCAAGAAGATGGAGCAACAGTGCCCCCTGTGTCCAGAACCGAGCACAGCCTCCAAAAGATGCCGAATTATGAGGAAAAGCCTAAATATACCTCTATCTGTTGTCTGTCTTGTCATTTTATATACAGCATAGAATGTTTGCCATATATGTGTTCTGTCATTCACCCTAAGTCCCCTTAGGGGTGAGAAGGGTGGATATAAGTACTGTAAATAAATAAACAAATAAAGAATACAAGTACTGGCTAGAAGTTACAGCCTTTTTTTAGAAAAACTAAACTTGTATATATGAGTGTAGTGATGTGAGTGTTGGATCAGGGCCACTGCATGGTTTGGGCAAGTCACACTCTCTCAGCTTTAGAAGAAGGCAACCCCAACCTGAACATAATTTGCCAAGAAAACCCTATCACCATAAGTCAGCCCTCCTTATCACAGATTGTGTGTTCACCACATAGAGCTTGAAAATATTCTCGCCTCCAAAATTTGAAAAAGTCAACCATGATTTTGTATGTTATATAAGGGTCACAATTTGATTATGTGGTTCTATATAGACTTGACCATGCCTGTATTTTGGTATTGTCAACAACATAGTATGAACAAAATAATGTACTTCATGAGTTATCCCAGCACAAAAAGTAAGTCTTCAATTTCAAGAAAGGAATATTATTTAGAACACTACTGATATGTTTAAAGCCATTTTAAAATCAGAAATTTCATTGTAGGCTAAAATAATTCATGTTCCTTCTTGTTACGTATGACTCCACATGACACATTTTCTCATCTATATTTCCTCATTTTCTAATTAATTCACTGTACTATATTATACTGTACTGTTCTTTATTTGGTTCCGTTATTACTGAATTAACACATTCAGAATGAACTTCCACGTATATTTAATTGTAAGTAAAGTTGCAGTCCTAAAACTGTTCATCCAGAGAGAGACCCATTGGACTGAGGATAACTTCTGACTTCTACTAGGTTTGCACTGCAGTTCTTACCAAGGTCTATGGCTTACTCTCTCCCTGGTGAGTATACAAAGGACTGCAGCCATAATATAAGGATTGTTGACTTTTTTATACTCTTCAGAGAGACAGATTTTAAAAGTACATGTTTGAAACTCTTATCTCCCGTATTATATTCCACCATTTAAACAAAACTGGCACAAGCAGTGCATATGGAGGGGGGGGGGAGTGCAAAAATGCTGATGTATTATAATATTATGTAACAAAGTAAATTAGAATCCTTTACCATTTGCTTTTTCAGCATTCTAATCATAAAAAAGTTAAAGTGGAATATTCCATGTTCCCATAATTGCATCAGTAAGTGACCTGTGGTCAGCCAGTCTATAAGCACAATTCTTCAACTTAGTATTTATTTCCTAACACAGAAATATGAAAATATTTATTTCAAAGTATTCCTTTTACTAGGCAATAAGACCCCTTCCACACAGCTGTATAAAATCCACATTGATCCAGATTATATGGCAGTGTGGATTCAGATAGCCCAGTTCAAAGCAGATATTGTGGATTATCTGTCTTGATATTCTGGGTTATAGGGCTGTGTGGAAGGGCCCTCGGAGAGGTTGCTGAATAAACATACATAGCATTGCAATGTCTTTCTTTACCTGTAGTGTTTTGGAAACTTTTCAATGCTTTTTTAATTACTTAGTGTATTTTTGTATTGCCATAACAATAAAAGGTAGCAAAGGTTTATGAGATATAAAAATGATGAAGGGATACTAGGCAAGAACAGATTGTCTGATTTGGCCTGAACAATGAGCCCTCCCACACAACCCTATATCCCAAATTATCAAGGCAGAAACTCCCACAATATCTGCTTAGAACTGGGTTATCTGAAGCCGGATCCAGACAGGCCTTTATCCCAGAAACATCCATGTTTAAAAAAAAACACAGATATGTTTCTGGGGGGCTGTCCACAACCACCCTAAAAAGCATGCCCTTTCTGGGGTGAGTGCCCAGACGTTCTCTTGGGACTAGCCTGAGTAAACGACTGGAGGCCCAGCCCCCCTCCTCCCAAGCCCCCAGCCCAGACCCCTTGGAAAAGTAATAAAAACTTACCCATCTTCCATTACAAGCCTTGGCTGGCTCTCCCGGAGCATAGAAATGACACACCAGGAGAGCGGGGGGGGGGGCGATTTTCCTCCCTCTCCCCCCCTCCCCGCAACAGGAGAGCCAGCTGAAGCTTATAATGGAGAATTGTTAAGTTTTTATTACTTTTCTAAGGGGCCTAGGGGCTTGGGGGTGGGATGGATATTCCCACAGTTTACTGGGCTTATTTAGCCCGGTAAACTGTGGGAATTGTGTCTGGACTGTAGTCCAGACACCGGAAATTATGGATTTATCCCACACCTTCCAAGAAGGTACAGAATAAATCCTCTATCAAATTAATTCGCTACATACCAGGATTTTCCTGGTTTGTAGCCAATGAATTCGGGACTGTCCAGAATGTTGTCTGGACAGGCCCTGAATCCACACTCAGATAATGTGGGATTTTCTGCCTTGATGTTCTGGGATATAGAGCTGTGTGAAAAGGCCCAATGAAGTGAAACCTCATAAGAATAATAGTGCCATATAGAAGTTACAGGTCACAAAGACCACTTAAAACTCAATTTTTGATCTAGACCAAAGTTGGGCAACAACGGAGAAGACTAGAATCAAACAGTTCCAAAAACAGCCCTCCTTTAGTCCATATGGGTGACTGACTCTAAAATTTATTATTCATGATGATATTTCAAAAGAAGAAACTGGCAAAACCACCTCTGAGTATTCCTTACCTAAGAAAAATCTGTGAAATTCACGAGTCACCAAAAGTTGACAAGTTACCTAAAGGCACATGGATACCACAAATGAAACCCAAAGCCCAAAGGGCATGAGGACAAAAATCTTCCATGTGTTAAGCCAATTTTGGTCCTGAAATTCAACAACCTGATCCAACATTTTTTTTATTCAGTCACCCAAGTGACACAAAGTATGGTGGACACTGGTAACATCATATATTAACTGGGGAAAAAGAAGAAACATTTTCCTTCAGTGATGGGCCTGGTAAAGTTGCAGTAAGGAAACAATTTATAAATAAACATAATAAAAATATAATCTTGACATGGCCATAAAACATAGATTCAATTGTAACATTGTGCCCCCATGCCAGAATGCACCATAAATAGCCCAAAACAGAAAGATGTTGCAACCGGAAGTCACTTCGTGTTGTGAACTCTAGGTTCAGTGCAGCTTTTTCAGAGTATTGGAGGATCTTTGTCCAGATGGAATGGGCCAAAACTCATCCACCATCTTTTGAGGATGAATGGGGACATTTGGGGGCTAGATTTTCTAAAATGGGGGGCTCGGGTTTTTGGGAAAGGTTGCAAAACAACCTCTAGAGTCAAAACTTGTCGCATAGACCCTTGGTCTGGAGATGTGAAAAGATCTCAGCGGACCTACAACAGCACTCTTCATGTTAAACAGCAAAGGGATAATGTACCTAGTTCTTGAGATGAAGATTCAAAAGCCCCTTTTCATTATGAAAAGGAGATAATAATAGTGTGACATCAGTAAAAGCAGAAGTGCTAACTGTATCTTCCTATGTGGGTTTTGTTCTCGGGGGAAATAACTTGTTACCTGAACAATTGTTAAGTGAATCATGAAGATGGCTGAGAGGATGCTTGCTTTCCTCCATGCTTTTGATTGCCTCATAACAGAATTATTCAATATTAAGCACAATAAAGCACTATACTGCCATGGCTTGTTTCATGTTGACTTCATGTGGGGCTGATGTCTCACAAAATACCTCAGTACCATCGCAGATTGAATGGCTTGAGAACTGAAATGTTTATAGCCAGTTGCCTATTGTAACCAAGGAGCTGCTCACACTATATATTTATAGTGCTATTTCCACTCTACTATGGTGTCATCCCAAATTAACCTGGGATTTTCCGTTTTGAGAGGTAATTTTAGAATTCTCACCCAGAGAGCTCTAGGTTCTGACCAAACTACTAATCGCAGGATGCCATAGGATATTGGTATGGCAGTAAAAGAAGAATCAAAGTGCTAGTGTGGATTTATTTATTTATTTATTTATTTAAAACATTTATATTCCACCCTTCTCACTCCAAAGGGGACTCAGGGCGGAGCACAGCATATACATGGCAAACATGCCAGGACACAAATTCACATACATAAACATTAAAAAACATTTATCGTTATTTTTTGAGGTATGGTGTTATTTCCTCTTTCATGGTTTTATAAAATACTGCCGTATACCCATCCGGTCCTGGCGCTTTGTTTGAGTCTAGATCTCTGATCGCTTCTTCTATTTCCTGTATTATAATTTCCCTGTTAAGCCCTTCCCTTTGATCTTCCGTTAATTTTTCCAATTTTAGTCTGGCTAGATAGCTATTTATCTTTCCTTCCTGTATCTCCTCCTTAGTATATAATTTAGCATAATAGTTTTGGAATTCTTCCCTGATCTCCTTATCCATAGTGAGATAATTCTCTCCCCTTTTAATTTTTGTAATGTAATTGGTTTGTTTTTTTCTCCTTATCTTATTGCCCTTTCCCGAGAGCTTGGTCCCACAGCCAAGTTTTTACCATCCTTCTAAAGGACAGGAGAGAGGGGGCCGGCCTGATCTCGTCAGGAAGAGAGTTCCATAGCTGGAGAGCAATCACCGAGAAGGCCCTCTCTCTCGTCCCCACCAATCCCGCCTGTGACAATAGCAGGACGGAAAGCAGGGCCTCCCCGGAGGATCTTAAGCCCCTCAATGGTACATAGGGGGAGATGTACCTTCCCTTGAAAACAGCAGTGAAACGAAGTAACTTTAGAGCCAGGAATTAGTGATCCTATGCAAGCGGAGCTTTAGGGGCCCTTCAAGACAGGCCGTTATCCCAGGAGCATCTGCGTTTAAAAATGCGGATGTTCCTAGGTGCCTGTCCACCCCACCCCCACCCCCACCCCCAGAAAGCACATGCTTTCTGGGGTGGGTGTCCAGGTGTCCTTCCAGTACTAGCCTGGGAGGACACCTGGAGACTCTACCCCCTCTCCAAAAACCCTAAAACCCCCTTTAAAAAATAAAAGTACTTAGCAGCCTCCATAGCAAAGCTGCAGAATGACGTGCCAGGAGAAAGGGGGAGCAGGAGCGATTTTCCACACACACACACACTCTTCTCCTGGCATGTCATTTCTACGCATCAGGAGAGCTGCCGCAGCTTTCCTATACAGGCCAATAAGTACTTTTATTTTTATAAAGGGAGTTTTTAGGACTTTGAAGGAGAGGGTGGGTATTCCCTTCTAATTTAACCCAGAAAACTGTGGGAATGGTGTCTGCAGTCCAGACACCGGAAGTAGTGGGTTTATCCCATGCCTTCCAAGAAGGCACAGAATAAAACCACTACCTAATTAATTCGGGATTGTCCAGAGCGTCATCTGGACAGCCCTCTTTTTATTGCGAAGTTTCCACAATAAAGGGGCTGTCTAGATCCACCCTTAGACAGCCAAGCACTTCCGCTATCAAAACATGAAACTAATATTTCTTTCCCTTCTTCTCCCATTTTATGCTTTACAACTGCTTCCATATTCCTGATACCTTTTAGTATTAATATTGTTAACTGCCATAAAGTCAACTTTGACTTATGGTGACCCTATGAATGAAAGACTTTCAAGTCATCTTATCAGGTCTTGCAGTCTTAGGACCATAACTACCTTGATCACATCCATCTGCCTGGAATAAGGTTTTCCTCTTTTCTTGATGCCTTCTCTCTTACACGCATCATTGTCTTTTCTTGTGAGTCATTTTATCTTGGCGAACGGCTTTTATGTAATTTATCTTATATGTATTTGTTAATTTATTGTCGATATATGATGTTTTAGATTTTTACTGTTAGCATTGAATCTTTGCTGTTAGCCAGTCTGAGTCCCTCTATGGAGGTAGAGAAGATCGCGATATAAAAGTTTAAAATAAATAAAAAATAATAAATATCTTCTTATTATATGTCTATTCTATAGATGTCAAACTATAGATTTTAATATATTTCTGGAAGGTTTCATTATCTTGGTAGAGCACATAACACACATTTATACATCTAACACTGGTGGCTTTCAAAAAGAGAACTGAATTAATTATACAAGAGTGATTCTCAACCAGTGGTGTTGTCCCAGTGGATTTCAGTGAACCCAATGTGGTATAGTGGTTTGAGCATTGGGTTATGACTTTGGAAACCAGGGTTCAAGTCTTTGCTCAGGCATGGAAACCTACTAGGTGACCTTTGGCAAGTGATACTCTCTCTGCTGCAAAGGAAGAGAAAGAGAAACTCCTGTGAACAAACCTGGCCAAGAAAAACCCATGATAGGGTCACCTTAGGGTCACCATAAGTTGGAAACAACTTGAAGGCACACAACATGTGTTCTTTGAAAAAAAACATATTATTGTAATCTTTTATCTGGAAAATAAAACAAGAAATTCTACCTATTTCTCTTTTAGTGTGCAGCTTATTTCATCATCCTATGGCCATGCAGTGATGCACATAATATATTTCTTTGTCTTTCCTTATCTCTGAGTCATGCTGTAGAGGGTGTGTTACATGTGTGATTAGCATTATCTGAAACACTTTTAGTGTCCCTCCACCAATCTACCATGCTCCAGACACCTAAAATTAAATTTCCTCCTCTATTTTCCCTCTAAAAATATCAGTTCTTGGATTCTGGTGTTTCACATTGTTATAATAAAAACTGGGGAGCCATGTTTGAAGAGCTTGAGATGTTTCTTCACCTCGAAGCAGTACATGTTTTTAAAAAGAGGTTGAGTAGCACTGTTGTAGAACAGCATTGTTTTTACCTCTTGTGGCTGCAGAAAGGCTGAAACTGACTGAAGTAATTATAAAACCACAGAAATCCCAAAGTAATAAGAAAGGGTGTTGCTGCTATAATTACAGAGTAAACATGTGTTGAGACAAATAGAAAAGATAGTTATGTACAGGATGAAAGGGCTGTTAATAACACACATCCACACTTTTCCTTCATGGGAGTTTCATTTACCTTGGCAAATATTTGAAGTACATTCAGCTGGCATGATTTTTGTAGGAATGGGCAGGACCATCAAAGCATTATTCCCACACCCAGATATGTCATAAGAACCCAGTCTTGAGCTTTCAGAGCTCTCTCTTACATCCACCTTCTTGCTCCTCCCATTGGGGTATAAAATGAAGGCAAAAAGGTAGCTGTGGGTCATTCCGAAAACAACTGTCTTATTGTGCAATTTTCTGATACTTTGGGTTGCTGTTCTGAGACTTAAAGCCTGTTAGTTGCTGTTTATTTGTTTGTTTGTTTGTTTACAGTATTTATATTCCGCCCTCTCAACCCGCAGGGGAGTCAGGGTGGATTACAATGTACATATACATGGCAAGCATTCAATGCCAAAGACACACAACATATATAGACAGACACTCAGAGGCTATTTAACATTCCAGCTTTTCATGAGGGTATTCTAGCCTCCAGGGGAGCTTTTGCTTCACCATCCGTTTGTGACACTGATGAAGTACTTCCTCACTCTTTGCATGCTTGCTGGAGATTTTTATGGCCTTGTAAATTAGTTAAATTAGCCTCCCCTCATAAGCGGTACCAAAATTTACTACGTGACAGATGCAATTGCCTTTCAGGCTGCAAAGGTCAACAGCAAGCTACACAAATTGGTTGGAAGCTCACTCCAACCCGGGCAGGCTTCGAACTCATGTCCTTTCGGTCAGTCATGATCTTAATGCAGCTGACTCCCAATCCGCTGCGCCACAGTGTCGCAACTCAGGATAGATTCACCTTATCCAAGACACCACCACACACCAAGGCTGTAGGTTTTGTAGTTTATTGGGAAAAAGCAAAATCAAAACAGGGAAATAAAGAAGGAAAGTTCAATGAGCAATGCAGAGTCTTAAATGCAAAGACAAAGTTCCCAGGTGCCAAAGGCAAACAACATGAAGCATAGTCCTTTAGCATTGGTTAAGCAAATGTCCATGGCAGCAAGACAAAATCTCCAAAAACAGGATCAAAATCAAAGTCCCAAAGAGCCAGAAGCTTTCCACAAAAGCCAAGGTAATTCCACAGAAGTTAACGGGGTAAAAGCAACATTGGACTGACAGAGAATGCCCTTCGACCAAACCATTAAATAAGTTTCCCCAACATAAAAGCATTACGTTGACCTCTAGCTTTATGCTTATTGGCAAGGCGTGCGCTTCTTCAAACTCTTAATTGCAACCGGTCCTCTCTAATCAAATCTCCACTACTATCTTCAAGCCGGTTAGCTTATTATCTTCGCCCAGCTGGGCATTGTCACTCTGGGAACCGAGAGTCCCGACGCTCCCCAAAGGAGCTTCCACCTGGAGCTCCGAAGTTTCACTATCTTTATCTGAAAACACATTCTTTTCTCTAGGGAACAGAAATGCTGTCTCTTCTTCAGAATCAACGCTGTCTGCCTCATTTGACTCACTGACCGGAATATGTTCAGAAATCTGCAACCCATCATCCTCCTCATCCTGAAGAAACTGAGGTTCAGAAAGCTCAGGCCCAGACTGAACCACAACACACAGTCCCTGTGCTCCACAGTTCCTGTTAGTGTTTCCTTTCATCCACCTGACTCCAGTAGATGCCTAAATGTCTATCAAAGCAGCCGAATGTTTTTGAGTTCATGGCAAAAAAGAAAACACCAAGGGGGATTGACTCCACATGATGGAAGTTGTAGGCAGCAGACTGAGAATAATCACAACAGCTGGTACTGATGAAGATCCCAGAACATGCACACTGGTTTGCATGTGGAAACTGTGGAAACTAAGGTGTCTGGTTCATCTTATCCAAGCCCTGCCAAAGAAACCATGGAACAGGAGCAAAAACAAGAAGTTGTGTCATTGTTAGACCTTGGACTTTATATGAACAAGACTGTTTCTGATGACCAAGTGAAAGCTCAATTAGTGGAAAACCCATGTACTCAATTGCCAGGATATGTTTTTCCTGTGGATAGAAAGAGGCATCTAAGTTTTCAACCCAAATGGGTCAGCAGATCTCCCTGGTTAGCCTACTTATTTCATGTACACAGTGCACTCTGTAAGTACTGTGTGGTGTTTGGAAAAGAAGTTGAGGGTAAAGATGTTTGGTGCATTGGTTGCTAAACCATTTGTGTGATGGAAAGATGCAATACAAGTCTTCAATTGACACCAAAAAAGAAAAAACAGTCTTCTTGTTAATTTACAGTGGAAAACATCTTAATGCAACCCATCATCATGATAAAGGAAATAAGAAGAAAACAGGGGGAGAACCCAGAAAAAAACCTCCCCAAATATCATACTGCCCACTTGAACTGGTTCATAAAGGGAGATACATTCAGACAGATAAGCTGGACTGAACAGTTTAAGGATTTATAGGCCAAGTTCTGTGCATCGGGAAGAATTTCATCCTAAATTTTATGTGTTTCCTCCACCACAGACATCCCAGCGTTTCTTACTTTCTCCATTGGTGTGGAATTTGCATGATTCCGCCTACTGTCTCTCTCTTGACCCTTTCCTACTCTTTTCAATTGTCTGCACAACAAGCAG
Source organism: Anolis sagrei ordinatus (assembly GCF_025583915.1). NCBI lineage: Eukaryota > Metazoa > Chordata > Lepidosauria > Squamata > Anolidae > Anolis > Anolis sagrei. Next base: position 89,626,341 of record NW_026846588.1, read on the forward strand.
AGCAGAACTAATCAGCAACTACACATACTGAAGGAGTTTGGGGGATTGACTCTACATGATGGAAGTTGTAGTTCACCCTGCATCAAGTCAGAGCACTGTGACCCCCACTAACAATGGACCTGTTAACCACCGTGACCAAAGAAAAATACTGGAGGATTTGAGAGGGAGATTCACCTTGATTTTTAGCCCTTGTAGGTACTGTGATTTATAGTTCACCTGCAATCAAAGGATACTCTGAACCCCACCAACAATGGCCCTGGACCAAATTTGGCACACAGAACCCCTATGACCAATTGAACCTACTGGAGGGATTTGAGGGGACTGACTCACCATAGTGGGAGCTGTAGTTTATCTTGCAGCCAGAGATCACTGAACCCCACCAACGATGCATCTAGAGCAAACTTACCCAACATGACAAACTTTAACTACCATTGGAAGATATCGCATGGGCCATCCAGTCCAACCTCCTGCCAAGAAGCAGGAAAATTGCATTCAAAGCACCCCCAACAGATGGCCATCCAGCCTCTGTTTAAAAGTCTCAAAAGAAGGAGCCTCCACCACACTCTGGGGCAGAGAGTTCCTGTCAAGACCCAGACGGACCAGCAAGCAAAACGGCAGTGAAGGAGTTAAACAAAGGTCTTTAATGTCTAT
>NW_026846588.1:89638551-89663261 GCF_025583915.1 Anolis sagrei ordinatus
ACGACAAAAAAATCCTAATAAGTTAACATATTTTGAGAAGCAGTAATTCCACTGTGATATTCCATAGTCTGACTGACAATGATTTCAAGTGGTCTGTATATTATGTATGCTCACCACAACTACATTACATAAAAATCCAAAATACAGTGTGTTTTAAAAATATTATTGAAGTTCCTTGCTTTATATGACAACAACTGAGCAATATTCCCCATTTCTTTTTTCACACTTGCTTTTGTTATATAATGTACAATGTGACAACCATATTACAGTTACGGTATTTTGACATAAAATAAAACGACTTTGGCAGAATTCATTTTGAGGTGCATTTTTGGGCAGAGCCACTAGATGTCAGGATTCTCTCTACTTAGAGTACCTTGAAATCAAATTATCTCTAAACTTTCCTTTATTACTTTTTTCTTCTTCCATTATCATTGATGACATAACCTCTTGCATACAGGAGAACTATGAATGTCCACCTATTTTTTTCATATTCCAGATTTTCATATACCAGTGAATACTGGGATTTTACAAAATATAAATGAATATCTGAGGCCCCATCTACACTGCCATATAATCCAGATTATCAAAGACAATAATCCACATTATCTGCTTTGAACTGGATTATGTGAGTTTACACTACCATATAATCCTGTTCAAAACAATACAGATTTTATATTGCAGTGTAGAAGGGGCTGAATTCTATCACATAAGAATGCTTTCTATCAGTGTGCTTTTCAGATAAAGTACAATCCATGAAGGATGTGTTCCTGAACTCCAAGTGGATACACAAAGCAATTAGGGCTGGGCGGTTTCGTTCGTTAATTTCGTAATTCGTTATTGATTCATATTTAAATTAGCTTACGATCCGATATTGAGCCATGCAGGAGCAACTAAAAATCAAAACGAATTTTTCAATTTATTTCGTAATTGTTTCGTAATTGGTTCGAAATCGTTTCGAAATCGTTTCGAAATTGTTTCGTTATTATTTCCGTATGTCTGGTGCAAGTTTTATAGTTGTTGTTTGTTTTATCAGTGATAAAAAAAATTATCACACCAACAGTCAACAACAGAGGGAGAGGGAAGCTTCAGAAGTTCCCCCTGTCCCATTTGGAGGGTTTTTTAGCGTATTGCGCAATCGCGTCCGCCATTAACGAATCAATTCGAAATTTACGAAATTTCGTAAATAACAAAAAAATTTAAAAGAAAAATTCGGAATTCTTTTAAAAAACGAAACGCAATGGACCCCCTAAAAACGAAACGAGTTTAGAAACAAATTTTTCTGTTGTTACCCAGCCCTAAAAGCAATGTATAATAGCAAATCCCATTGAAATAAAGTACCGTATTTTCCAACATATAAGATGACTGGGCATATAAGACGACCCCCAACTTTTCCAGTTAAAATATAGAGTTTGGCATATACTCACCATATAAGACTACCCCTCTTCCAATGCACACCAAATAGAAATTTTAAAAAACCTCTGAGGATGCTTGCCATAGATGCAGGCGAAATGTCAGGAGAGAATGCTTCTAGAACATGGCCATATAGCCCAAATAGCCCAAAAAAAACTACAACATCCCAATGTTCTTTGGCATTGCCAAGTGACTGACAAGATGAAGCAGGGCTGGGTGAGCTCTTTTTTATATTTTAATTTTGAAAAAGTAATATCATAATATAACATATTGGAATGGTATCAAGTAAACTAAGGGCCCTTCCAGACAGGACCTATATCCCAAGATCTGATTCCAGGTTTTCTGATTATCTCAGATTATCTGGCAGCGCAGACTCATATAATCCAGTTTAAAGCAGAAAACCTGGGATCAGATCCTGGGATATAGGGCCTGTCTGGAAGGGCCTCAATTGAACAATTTATAATGTAACACGGTAAAAGATCACTTAGAGTCTTCAGTTTTGCTATTTAAGATGTAACTGTTCAACAGCTGTTAAAGGCGGAAGTTTTTATTTTAAGGATGATATACTTTCTGCTTCCTGAAAGGCAAAACATGCCCTTTTTAATTTAAATTTAGCAAAATTGGTCTCAAGGCCAGAAGATACATTTTTTAGAAACACAGTCAAGAGGCAGAAAAAAGACAATGTGGTATATGAACAGATTTGAAAATAAGAGTTTCATCATTCATTCCTTTTATACAGTATGTTGTCTTTCTCTCAAGTCAGCTCATATTATGATTTAAAGGCAGAGTAACTTATAATATTACAATGAAAGAGATTAGCAAGGTAAAGGTTTCCCCTGACATTAAGTCTAGTGTCCAACTCTGAGGGCTGGTGCTCATCTCAATTTCTAAGCCGAAGAGCCGGCATTGTCTGTAGACACCTCCAAGGTCATGTGGCCAGCATGACTACATAGAGCGCTGTTATCTTCCTACCGAGGCGGTACCTATTGATCTACTCACATTTTTATGTTTTCGAACTGCTAGGATGGCAGAAGTTGGGCTAACAGCAGGAGCTCACCCTGCTCCCCAGATTCGAACTGCCAACCTTTCGGTCAGCAAGTTCAGCAGCTCAGCGGTTTAACACGTTGCACCACCAGGGGAGTATAGCGCATGTGTACAACATTCAAATTACGTAGAAACAATTTTAAAATTTATCTAGGAGATGAAATAAATATTCAGCATGCGTATAGTACTACTCACTACAGAATACTAGTTTAGTGGCTCTATGGCCCCATCTACACTGCCATATAAGGCAATTTCTGAATCCTGATTAGCTGTGGCACCTTCTACAATGCCATATAAAATCCATATTATCTGCTTTGAACTGGATTATATGGCAGTGTAGAATCATATAATCCAATTAAAAGCAAATAATGTGGATTATTGTGCCACCGGTAGCGCAATGGGTTAAACCCTTGTGCCAGTAGGACTGAATACCGACAGGTCACAGGTTCAAATCCGGGGAGAGCGTGGATGAGCTCCCACTGTTAGCTCCGGCTCCCCATGCGGGGACCCGAGAGAAGCCTCCCACAAGGATGGTAAAACATCAAAACATCCCAGCGTCCCCTGGACAATGTCCTTGCAGAAGGCCAATTCTCCCACACCAGAAAGCGATTTGCAGTTTCTCAAGTCACTCCTGACACAAAAAGCATGTGCTTTGATAATCTGGAATATATATCAGTTTAGAAAGCGCCCTAGAAGGGACCTACTTGCTAGCGTTACACTGATATAATTCAGCCCAGTGAAGAACCAGTTTAACATCAGTAAACAGGAAGAGTAGGATTTATTTGTTTGTATATTCAATGTTCCACATGAGTTTGCTGAATTGTAGACACGATGAGGCGTCCTCTAATTATGGTGTTCTGCGTGTGAAACTGGGTTTCTGTCTTGCGTTACAATATAATTATGAGCTTAGTATTAAATATAGACGGGTTTTTAGCATCTGAAGTGCCATGTTTTCCTAACTGAGATTGGAATCTGAATGGAAAGCAGGAAAAATGGTAAACAGGACTTTAGTTTTGCTGAAATATCACATATGTAAAATCACCGAGCCACAATTTCCACTCCAACGTTTATGGCAGAGCCAGCAAAATTCTGCCCCAGATTGAAGCATCTGGAATAAATTCTGCAATCCACTCTACGCTGATACATACATACAAGCAAAGATGTGGCCAAGGACAACCTGGCTGAGAATTGCAAATGCCTCTCCCTAAACTACAAATCCCAGGTCCCATATGGTATTGCCATGGCAGTTAAAGTGGAATAATAGCACTATAACGTGTGTTGTGATAGAACCAAAGCCAAACATATTTCATCTGTTGTCGATGAATGGCAGTTTCCAATAATCCTGGAAGGAGATTTCAGTGCAAAAGAATTTCTTCCCATATTTCCATCTCTTTTTAAATCTCAGACCCCGTCTACATTGCCATATAAAATCCAGATTATCTGCTTTGACCTGGATTATATGGCAGTTTAGACTCGTATAATCCAGTTCAAAGCAGATAATTTGGGATCATAAACTGAATTATATGGCAGTGTAGATCCAGCCTTTAACTACCATGGTTCAATGCTATGGAATTGCATTTGTGTGTTGTTTTTAGAAGGTTTTTATCCTTCTTTCCCAAAGGGTACTAAATTCTCATCAAACTGCAAATCCCTAGATTCCATGGCATTAAATCATGGCAGTTAAAGTAGTTTAAAACTGCTTTTATTCTACAGCAGTTCTCAAAGTGTGCTGTCCAGAGTCCTTGGGGCTCTGCAAAGCATACTGAGGAACTCCGTGGTTTCTTCCTCCCGCCTCCTTCTCCTCCATCTCCCTCTTCAAAGTTGTCCAAAGTGTTGACCAAAGTGTACTTTTCATTGCCTTTCTTTGAGGATTGATTCTCTTTTTGGTTTTGGATTGCAGTAGGAATGTCAAAGTTAATAAAGAAATGTTTCTTTTAAACTAGATATTTATTTATTTATTTATTTATTTATTTATTTATTTATTTATTTATTTATTTATTTATTTGGAGTGCTTATACCCCGCCCTTCTCAACCCCCTAGGGGGGACTCAGGGCGGCTTACAAAAGGCACAATTCGATGCCCAACAGTTCACAAAATACAATATACAAAATACAGTATAACAACAACAATTATAACTAGTTAAAACAATCAAATTAATACAATAGCAGCAATAAAATCATCTTGTGGTCAACGTTCGCCAATTCATAAATCCATAATCCATCCAGCATTGTCACAGTCCTTTCCTACTCTGGTCGTCATTGTCTTTTATCCATCTGCCATCTTACCCAAAGGCCTGGTCCCATATCCAGGTTTTTAACTTCCTTCTGAAAGAGAGGAGGGATGTTGATGACCTAATTTCCCTGGGGAGTGAATTCCACAGGCGAGGGGCCACCACCGAGAAGGCCCTGTCCCTCATCCCCACCAGTCTCACTTGTGATAAAGATGGGGCCGAGAGCAGGGCCTCCCCAGAGGATCTTAAACTCCGAGGTGGGACGTAGAAGTAGATCCGTTCGGACAGGTACGCTGGGCCGGAGCTGTAAATTTCTGTATGTGATATAAAACAGCCATTTCTCTTTAGATTGCACTAAATGAAACAGCCATTTCTCTTTAGATTGCACATTGAGAACTCTGTTCTCAATGTCTTTTTTTAAAAGACATTGAGAACAGAGGACTATAACAATATACAGGCAGTCCCTGAGTTACAGACAGCCAACTTAGAAATTATTCATAGTTAAGAACAGGGGTGAGACAACAGGAAGTGAGAGAAATCTACCCCTCAGAAGGGAAGTTCAATCCTAGAAGAGTTATCACGGGGAAAAGATGCCTCCACTGAAGTTTTATCACCAATCCTTGTTTCCACAACAAGCCATTTTTTTCAAATTCCAGGTTTCACAGAAATAGAAAGTGAGGTAAAATCTTCTGAACAGAGGCACAGACAGCAAAACAAAGGTGGGACCAGCCTACCTTCATGATCGCATCTCCTCCTACGAACCTTTGCGATTCCTTTGATCTTCAGGGGAGGCCCTCCTCTCACTCCCACCTCTATCACAAGCATGGCTTGTGGGGACGAGGGAGAGGGCCTTCTCCGTGGTAGCCCCTCGACTCTGGAACTCTCTCCTCAGGGAGATTAGGCAAGCTCCCACCCTGGCAGCCTTTAGAAAAAGTTTAAAAACCTGGCTTTTCTGGTGTGCTTCTGAGGAATGAACAATAAATCCCCATACCATGCCAGTCCCATTACGAATTTGTCCTTCTGATGCACTCTATCTCTTCCCTCAGTGAAGATTAACCCCATTATTTTATCCCACCCAAGGTTTTTCCACTAGACACACCATTCTATTTATCTATCTCACCCTTATCCTTTGCATTTGGCCCAGCTCTCTTTGTTTAATTCTTTTATCATTTTATATTTTATGTTATTATATTATTGTCATTATTTTATTGTATTACTTTGTTACTGTTTTAGTATTTTATTTGACACTAGCCATCCCCTGCCACACGTTGCTGTGGCCCAGTCTGTATATATGTTTTGTGTGTGTATATTTGTGTATATGTGTATATATGTGCTTTTGCGCATGTGTTGTAATGTACTTTTTGTTTTTGGCTTTTTAAGTCTCTTCTGCTGTGTTTTTCAGTGTTTTGTGAGTGACGGTCACTCGTTGCCCTGATAGGTGTATTGTGTCCAAATTTGGTGTCAATTAGTCCAGAGGTTTTTGAGTTATGTTAATCCCACAAATGAACATTACATTTTTATTTATATAGATTATTGTTTGTTGAATGTTTGTTTTTGTTTTTTTGCCTTATTGTAATTCTTGGGCTTGGACTCATGTAACCACCCCGAGTCCCTTCGGGGAGATAGTGGCAAGGTATAAATAAAGTTTGTTGTTGTTGTTGTTGTTGTTGTTGTTGTTGTTAAATACCATGGAGGTGTTAACCCTTTCCTATGCTATTCAATATATCTGACTGGAGGTACACTTAAAAATGTACCTATTCTGACTTACATACAAATTCAACTTAAGAACAAACCTACAAACCTTCAAAACCTATCTTGTTCCTAATTTGGAAACTGCTTATATATATAATATGCAAAAACAAATCTGGTTGGCAAACATGTACTAAAATCTGTACCAAAATAAGGGTGATTGTATCAGCAACAAAAAGTAATCAACACCACCACATCATTGCACACAACAGCATTAGAACTGTATGCTGTCAGTATATTAATACTAAACCCAACAAGAATTCCAAACAACCAGAGCTGTAAAAGCAGTAAAAGAAATACATTCTGGGTGATTAGACTCAGGCTGCATACTTCCCTATATCCAAGGTTATGATCCCAGATTATCTCATATAATCCAGTTCAAAGCAGATAATCTGAGATCAGATTATGGGATATAGGGCAGTGTAGATTCAGCCTGAAAGGCTTTATTTCTCACGACCTTTCCAGACAAGACTAAATTATGAAAGGAACTGGGATTTAAAATCCCGATTCCTTTCGTTATTTAGGCCACACATAGGGCCCAAATCCCAGGTTTTCCTGGAAGGGGGGGTGGCTACATGCCCTCCCAAGTCAAGAAGACAGCATCTAGCCAGCCCCCTCCCGCATTTCTCTTGTAAACTTAACCCCTTCCCTCTCCAAAACTTCTGACACATAATTTTGATGCATAAGAAGCTTCCTCTGCGGGGCCTGAGGATGCTGCTGTAAGTTTACATGAGAATCAGGGAGCTGGGGGGGACCACATTCCTTTGAGCTCTTAGACCCCAAAGAACTGGGATGGCAATGGGGATTAGCCCCTGGAATCACAAAAAGCTATCCCAAGAGTCAATCCCCACAGGCCAAATATCTGAAAAGTTCCCAGCCTTGCAGTAAGGTTTGGATCTTTTCACGTGTTTTTTAAAATTCAGAATAAATTGGGAAATTACGGTTTAATCTGAATTGAGGCATCATTAAGATGAATTGTCAAAGTCTTTCATGGCCATAATCACTGGGTTGTTTTCGGTTTTTCGGGCTATATGGCCATGTTGTAGAAGCATTCTCTCCTGACATTTTGCCTGCATTTATGGCAGGCATCCTCAGAGGTTGTGAGATCTGTTGAAAATCAGGCAAGCCTGCTATAGATGCAGGCAAAAGTTAGGAGAAAATGCTTCTAGAACATGGTCATATAGCCCAAAAAAAACTACAACAAGCCAACCATTAGGATGCCTAAGGTTAATCCAAAACCCATCACAGGTTTTGGGCCTGTGTGGAAGTACCCTCAGTTAGCAACACTCGGTGCTTCTTTTCTTTATCTACAAAATCTCTAGGATTGCAAAGCTGCTCTAGAATAAAAAATCAGTCAACTATAGAAGCTCTGGGGGAAAAAAAACTTCATCCATTTTCCTTTTTATAATTATCCATTAACCAGTGTTTTTTACACACTTCATTCCTGGGAAGATTTTGCAGCGTACAACCTGTGCAATTTGCTTTCCACACTTATCACCATGTATAAGTAATAAAGAGTTAATAAGTAACTTGGGAAGCAGTCATTCTGTGCTCTGTTATAAACTAAAGGCGATAGGAAAAGAATATGACTGCTTAACTCCACACTTTGTAAGCTAACCATGTTTTAGGAGAAGTGAAACTGAAGTTTCAGTTAACTCTTCATTTGATTTTGATATTTGCATTTTTTTTTCTCTCTTTCAGAATTTATCAGAATATGAGAGAAACCGATTCAGTATAATGGACCAGCCGTAAGTCCTCCCCTTTTGCCTTGCTTCATGAATTTGGCAGTTCTTGTGCAATTGGTGTTCTCATTTCATACTGATTGTTTTTCAACATAAAGTATATACAGAGGTTTTAAACATGAAGCATATTCAGTTTGGGCATGCAGCAAAATACTGAAACAAAAATCTATATAAATAAAAATGTCATGTTTGTTTGTGGGATTAACATAACTAAAAAACCATTGAACAAATGACACCAAATTTGGACACAACACACCTCTCTGGCCAACAAGTGACCATCACTCATAAAATACTGAAAAACACAGCAGACTTAAAAAGTCAAAAAATAAAAAAATACATTACAATGCATGCACAAGACCACATATATATACGTAAACACATATATATACACATATACACAATATAGACACAAACAAAACACATATACACAGATTGGGCCATAGCAATGCGTGGCAGGGGATGGCTAGTACAAAATAAATAAAACACACACACAAAAGAGGTACAATTCTATATCTAAGGATTCTTTGTCCAAAACTGAAGTCTCCTTGGCTTTAAAATAATCCAACAATGATTATCATCATTCCAAAAGCCATTTAATATAAGGGGCACTGTTATACTTTGAGGCTGTATATAACTGGTCTTACCACCCACAGATTTTAGTATCCAGGAATGTCTGGAACCAGCCACCAAAAGCTCTTTAGTGAATTTTGGCTTTTGTTATTTTAAACAGAATTCAGAAGCACTTGCCCATATTTCTGTTTCTACCAGTATGGTTTGTGTTTCCATCCCAACAGATGCAGATGGATAATTTTTAAGTACAGGTTGTTTTCTGGAAGGCAGCTTAATGTGTTTGGGTGCTTTCTAGGAGCCCCCGGTGGCGCAGTGGATTAAACCCTTGTGCCAGCAGGACTGAAGACCAACAGGTCGCAGGTTCGAATACAGGGAGAGTACAGATGAGCTTCCTGTATCAGCTCCAGCTCTCCATGCAGGGACATGAGAGAAGCCTCCCACAGGGGTGGTAAAACATAAAAAACATCCAGGCGTCCCCTGGGCAACGTCCTTGGAGACAGCCAATTCTCTCTCAATATAGTCAAGTCTATCCATAAGACAGTCACCAAGGCTGATCCTAATAATTTTAGATAAATTTGTCTTTTCAGTGTTGTTTCCAAAATATTGGCAAGTTACTTATTACGTAGACTGGATAGGCAGGCTATTTAATGTATCTGAAGTAGCTGTTCTCCTTTCGTAGGAAGGAAAATAAGGGAAAGTAAGTTATTCAGCGTACGGATAAAATATCTGGTTGGACCAGTGCTTCATCATACATAGAGTTGATTCATTGAAATAAATAGGCCTCGAATTCATTCTGAGACATTTGTAAGTGTGTTGTGAACATGGGTAAGTCTGGAACCAAGTCATTCTTTAGGGCAGTGGTTCTCAACCTGTGGATCCCCAGATGTTTTGACCTTCAACTCCCAGAAATCCTAACAGCTGGTAAGCTGGCTGGGATTTCTGGGAATTGTAGGCCAAAACACCTGGGGACCCACAGGCAGAGAACCACTGATTTAGGGGAAAGTACTTACTTACTTAATTTACTTAGGCGATCGCTTGTATCTCAAGGATGATGGTCCTCCAAATTCAGTGTCTTGGTGGTGAGTCCATAGGTGGCTGTGGAGCCCTATTCTTGAACTTCATGTTCTCCCGCAGTGAGGACATCGGTTTCCAGGTTCAAGGTATCCCAGTCAGGGTTGCCTTGATGCACCTTCTTCTTTGCATGTTTCTCCCTTTCGTCCTCCATTTGTGTCTTTCCAAATTCTGCAGCACTGCTGGTTACAGCTAACCTCCAGTTAGAATGCTCAAGGGCCAGAGCTTCCCAGTTCTGGTTTTGTTGTTTTGTTTTTGTTTTTTTTTTGTCGTGTCAGGAGTGACTCCTGGTGTGAGAGAATTGGCCGTCTGCAAGGACATTGCCCAGGGGACGCCTGGATGATTTGATGTTTTTATCATCCTTGTGGGAGGCTTCTCTCATGTCCCCGCATGAGGAGCTGGAGCTGATAGAGGGAGCTCATCGGCCTCGCCCGAGATTCGAACCTGACCTGTCAGTCTTCAGTCCTGCCGGCACAGGGGTTTAACCCACTGCGCCACCGGGGGCTCTCCAGTTCTCGGTGTCTATGCCACAGTTTTTAAGGTTGGCTTTAAGCCCATCTTTAAATCTCTTTTCCTGTACATCAACATTGTGTTTCACAATCTTGAGTTCGGTGTATAATAACTGCTTTGGGAGACGGTGATCGGCAATCACAAATATCAACAGAAAGTTACTGTTGCTAATACAAATAGTACTCCATTTCAACCTCTTGCTTAAAATTATCAAGCAATATGAATTAGAATAAATTGAAATATTATTATCTGAAAATATAGGTGCAGAAGAGAAATATAATAGAGATATAGCTTAACTTATTGGGATTGGTCATATAATTTTATTTATTAATCCAATTAATATGCCATGTCTCTCCCAATATGGGATCCAGTATTTTCCAAGAATTGAGTGGCTTAAAGCATTTTCCAGTTTCTGTGTTGTCTTTTGGGCTTTGGATGTTGACAACACTGTAGTAATATTAACCACATGGACTGAGTTGCTGAGGTTGCTGTAACAGATAATATTTGGTCACTAGTCATGCCAAGACCAAAATTTAAAGAAACCTCATGTGTGGAAAGTGAACAATCAGCCAGTTGAATAACTACAGAATTTCAGAAATGGATTTGTGGAGTTTACATTGGATGCAACAAAGTTGAGGATCTAAATTTCAAGAATTGCCATATGTTTCCACACAAAGAAATCTCTGGTCTGAACCAGTGCATGATGTTAAGGGCAATGAAAATATTGGCTGTATAAAAGGGCACATTCCAAGTTGGATTGAAAAAGTGAACTGCAAATATCAAAATGTCATGTTTCCAGGAAGGAAAGCACATACAATAACAAAATGGCACAAATGTGTTACTAGTCCTACAGGAGTGTCGCTATGGGAACAACCAAAATGAGGAAATTGTCCACCAAATAGGAATTCAGCACACCAACGTAATTTTCCTTTGGTTTCCAAATTTCTTGCATTGCATTAATTTATTTGAGCATTTGGAAACAGAGTTTAGGCTTCCAAAGAAAATGGGCAAAGGTACCAAGGGAATGCAAACACATGAAATGGAACAGTTCTAGGTATGAATGATTTGAAATATACTAGTAATGTAATAATTGAAGAAAAAATCATTTAAAGTGGCAGAATTATTATGGATGGTGCTCTCATATTACACCCAGCCCTTTAGCTATTACCCCTGCTGTTTCTGCCGCATAGGGAAAATAAATACTTTTGGGCAGATATTTATTTATTTACAGTATTTATATTCCACCTTTCTCACCACGCAGGGGACTCAGGGCGGATTACAATGTACTATACATGGCAAACATTCAATGCCATAGATGCACAACATATATAGACAGACACTCAGAGGCTACTTAACATTCCAGCTTTTTCATGAGGGTATTCTGGCCACTAGGGGAGCTGTCCCTTCACCATCCATTTGTGACATGGATGAAGTACTTCCTCATTCTTTGCATGCTTGCTGGAGATTTTTATGGCCTCATAAATCAGTTATATTACCCTCCAAGCATTAGCGGTACTGAAATTTCCTACTTGACAGATGCAACTGTCTTACGGGCTGCAAAGGCAACAGCAAGCTACACAAATTGGTCAGAAGCTCACTCTGACCTGGACTGGCTTCGAACTCATGACCTTTCAGTCAGTAGTGATCTTAACGCAACTGACTCCCAGTTTCAGAAGCACTGAAAGGTATGTGCAAAGGTTCCAACCAGCCACTTTACGTAATGATCAGACATTATGGTAACATGTAGAGGACGTTGTGTACTCTATTGTTCAGACAGTATTCAGCACCTCCACATGAACCTGAGGCACTTCAATCTTTCAAATAATGATTGGCTGTATGTTCAGTTCAAAGGTGAGGAATGTGGAGCTTTCGAGCCCCCATTCTGGGAGCTTAAGAGAAAAGACGAATTGCTATAGTTCTTGCAAGTCAGTACCACTTTTCAAACTGTCTGCTTTATGAACTAAAAAGTGCTGCACCTGGAACCCAGAAGTGAGAAGAAACTCATCTTTCACTCAAGCATGAAGGATTGTACATTTATATCCTTAAGTCCTGTAAATGTGGCTGCATTAGCACTAAAACAGGAAACTATGAACAGATGCCTAAACTCATTAAAGCTGTGCTGCTTTCACATTCAAAACTAAAATTATTTCTGCAGGTTTTGATACTTCACCATACAAAAGGCCTAACTTGGGACCTGAATGTGATTTTTTTTTTTGTATGGTTGGTCCGTGGGCCCATTTACACTCCCAGAAAATTCAGTGTAGATGTCGCATTTGCTTGGGCATTCAAACAATTTTATTTATTTATTTATTTACAGTATTTATATTCCATCCTTCTCACCCCGCAGGGGACTCAGGGTGGATTACAATGTACATATACATGGCAAACATTCAATGCCATAGACACACAACATATATAGACAGACACACAGAGGCTATTTAACTTTCCAGCTTTTTCATGAGGGTATTCTGGCCACCAGGGGAGCTATTGCTTCACTATCCATTTGTGACACTGATGAAGTACTTCCTCATTATTTGCATGCTTGCTGGAGATTTTTATGGCCTCATAAAGTAGCCTCATAAAGTCGCATAAGCGGTACCGAAATGTCCTACTTGACAGATGCAACCATCTTTCAGGCTGCAAAGGCAACTACAAGCTACACAAATTGGTTGGAAGATCACTCCGACCCATGCTGGCTTCGAACTCATGACCTTTTGGTCAGTAGTGATCTTAATGTAGCTGACTCCCAGCCAGCTGCGCTACAGTCCCAGTGCAACACACCAAGGCCAATACAAAGTCACCTGATGTAAACCTTCTTAATGTTGTTTACACATTGAGTTAAAAAATACTTTTAAAGATCCAGATCTTCCTTGGAGAACCAAAATTTTGCTGGTATCAAGGCAGTGGAAATGGTCATCTGGGATCACCATTCGCCATCCAAGATGGCATCTCCACAGCCATCCTATGCTCCCCAGGCTGAGGCAGCCCAGGGAGGAAGGATGGCAGTGCCACCCTACCCTCTCTGCCCCCTTTATACACACCTCAGAGAAAAGGAGAGCCTCTTTACCAGTGCAAAGGGCCACCCTGTTGTCCTATCACACTCAGTGATGATGAGATTGAGCTTTAGGGAGGGGAGGAGGTCTTTCCTTTTGTTTTGGGGGCAAAACATGTTGCATGAAAGGTAGGGTGGCATTGCATATTTATGTGAGGAGTTACAAAAGAAACATCTCGTTTGCTGTCTTCTTTTCATTCTTCTGTTTTTTCCATGACACAAAATGAACAGGCCAAGGCATGCTTGGCCAGAAAATCAGGGAGCCCTTCCCTTTTATTTGTTTTAGCTCAAGGGAGTTCTGGTTCTTCGGGCTGGCAAAGTGTTTAGGGAGAGTCAGCAAAGTGATACAAATGCATTTATTCCTTTATTGCAATTATTTATTGCATTTCCTCCAAGAAGGTTAGGCTAGATTGGTTCTTCTCTCCGTTTTTATCCTCACAACCCTTCTGTGAGTAATATTACTATAGTAATAGAAGATTGGCCTTAGGTATCCCAGTAATCTTTATGGTTGAATTGGGATCAGAACTTTGATGTTTAATTTTTATGCTTTATGTCTAAATGTTGTTTTATGTCTATGTTTTAATTGGTTTATGTTAATTTACAGTTATATGTTATTGTTTTGCTATTATCTTTTGGTTTTCATATGTATGTACGGCATTGAATTTTTGCCTTTATAATGTTGGAAATCGCTTTGAGTTCTCTTTGGGGGGAGAAAAAGCAATATATAAATGTAGTAAATAAATAAACAAATAAATAAACATGGGGTCTTCACACTCCTAATCCAGAATTCTAACCACAACACCATATTGGTTTCGGTTCTCTGTGTGATTGTAAATGGTGAACACAAGTTTAGTGCTATTTAGTGGCCTGGCTTTAGCACAGCAGGTTAATTACCAGCTGCAGCTTCAGTAAATCTTGCCAACCGAAAGGTTGACAGTTCAAAGCCAGGTCAGGGTGAGCTCCTGACCTTCAGCCCAGCTCCCATGCCCACCTAGAGGATCGAAAGCAGCAATGTAGGTAGATGAATAGGAACCGCTTTAAGCGGGGAGGTATTTAGACATGGTGTTTTGAAGGAAAGTTTACGAATAAAGAAAGCTCTTTGGCAAGAAGATGGAGCAACAGTGCCCCCTGTGTCCAGAACCGAGCACAGCCTCCAAAAGATGCCGAATTATGAGGAAAAGCCTAAATATACCTCTATCTGTTGTCTGTCTTGTCATTTTATATACAGCATAGAATGTTTGCCATATATGTGTTCTGTCATTCACCCTAAGTCCCCTTAGGGGTGA
This sequence comes from Anolis sagrei ordinatus, assembly GCF_025583915.1. Lineage (NCBI taxonomy): Eukaryota > Metazoa > Chordata > Lepidosauria > Squamata > Anolidae > Anolis > Anolis sagrei. Next base: position 89,653,216 of record NW_026846588.1, read on the forward strand.
GAAGGGTGGATATAAGTACTGTAAATAAATAAACAAATAAAGAATACAAGTACTGGCTAGAAGTTACAGCCTTTTTTTAGAAAAACTAAACTTGTATATATGAGTGTAGTGATGTGAGTGTTGGATCAGGGCCACTGCATGGTTTGGGCAAGTCACACTCTCTCAGCTTTAGAAGAAGGCAACCCCAACCTGAACATAATTTGCCAAGAAAACCCTATCACCATAAGTCAGCCCTCCTTATCACAGATTGTGTGTTCACCACATAGAGCTTGAAAATATTCTCGCCTCCAAAATTTGAAAAAGTCAACCATGATTTTGTATGTTATATAAGGGTCACAATTTGATTATGTGGTTCTATATAGACTTGACCATGCCTGTATTTTGGTATTGTCAACAACATAGTATGAACAAAATAATGTACTTCATGAGTTATCCCAGCACAAAAAGTAAGTCTTCAATTTCAAGAAAGGAATATTATTTAGAACACTACTGATATGTTTAAAGCCATTTTAAAATCAGAAATTTCATTGTAGGCTAAAATAATTCATGTTCCTTCTTGTTACGTATGACTCCACATGACACATTTTCTCATCTATATTTCCTCATTTTCTAATTAATTCACTGTACTATATTATACTGTACTGTTCTTTATTTGGTTCCGTTATTACTGAATTAACACATTCAGAATGAACTTCCACGTATATTTAATTGTAAGTAAAGTTGCAGTCCTAAAACTGTTCATCCAGAGAGAGACCCATTGGACTGAGGATAACTTCTGACTTCTACTAGGTTTGCACTGCAGTTCTTACCAAGGTCTATGGCTTACTCTCTCCCTGGTGAGTATACAAAGGACTGCAGCCATAATATAAGGATTGTTGACTTTTTTATACTCTTCAGAGAGACAGATTTTAAAAGTACATGTTTGAAACTCTTATCTCCCGTATTATATTCCACCATTTAAACAAAACTGGCACAAGCAGTGCATATGGAGGGGGGGGGGAGTGCAAAAATGCTGATGTATTATAATATTATGTAACAAAGTAAATTAGAATCCTTTACCATTTGCTTTTTCAGCATTCTAATCATAAAAAAGTTAAAGTGGAATATTCCATGTTCCCATAATTGCATCAGTAAGTGACCTGTGGTCAGCCAGTCTATAAGCACAATTCTTCAACTTAGTATTTATTTCCTAACACAGAAATATGAAAATATTTATTTCAAAGTATTCCTTTTACTAGGCAATAAGACCCCTTCCACACAGCTGTATAAAATCCACATTGATCCAGATTATATGGCAGTGTGGATTCAGATAGCCCAGTTCAAAGCAGATATTGTGGATTATCTGTCTTGATATTCTGGGTTATAGGGCTGTGTGGAAGGGCCCTCGGAGAGGTTGCTGAATAAACATACATAGCATTGCAATGTCTTTCTTTACCTGTAGTGTTTTGGAAACTTTTCAATGCTTTTTTAATTACTTAGTGTATTTTTGTATTGCCATAACAATAAAAGGTAGCAAAGGTTTATGAGATATAAAAATGATGAAGGGATACTAGGCAAGAACAGATTGTCTGATTTGGCCTGAACAATGAGCCCTCCCACACAACCCTATATCCCAAATTATCAAGGCAGAAACTCCCACAATATCTGCTTAGAACTGGGTTATCTGAAGCCGGATCCAGACAGGCCTTTATCCCAGAAACATCCATGTTTAAAAAAAAACACAGATATGTTTCTGGGGGGCTGTCCACAACCACCCTAAAAAGCATGCCCTTTCTGGGGTGAGTGCCCAGACGTTCTCTTGGGACTAGCCTGAGTAAACGACTGGAGGCCCAGCCCCCCTCCTCCCAAGCCCCCAGCCCAGACCCCTTGGAAAAGTAATAAAAACTTACCCATCTTCCATTACAAGCCTTGGCTGGCTCTCCCGGAGCATAGAAATGACACACCAGGAGAGCGGGGGGGGGGGCGATTTTCCTCCCTCTCCCCCCCTCCCCGCAACAGGAGAGCCAGCTGAAGCTTATAATGGAGAATTGTTAAGTTTTTATTACTTTTCTAAGGGGCCTAGGGGCTTGGGGGTGGGATGGATATTCCCACAGTTTACTGGGCTTATTTAGCCCGGTAAACTGTGGGAATTGTGTCTGGACTGTAGTCCAGACACCGGAAATTATGGATTTATCCCACACCTTCCAAGAAGGTACAGAATAAATCCTCTATCAAATTAATTCGCTACATACCAGGATTTTCCTGGTTTGTAGCCAATGAATTCGGGACTGTCCAGAATGTTGTCTGGACAGGCCCTGAATCCACACTCAGATAATGTGGGATTTTCTGCCTTGATGTTCTGGGATATAGAGCTGTGTGAAAAGGCCCAATGAAGTGAAACCTCATAAGAATAATAGTGCCATATAGAAGTTACAGGTCACAAAGACCACTTAAAACTCAATTTTTGATCTAGACCAAAGTTGGGCAACAACGGAGAAGACTAGAATCAAACAGTTCCAAAAACAGCCCTCCTTTAGTCCATATGGGTGACTGACTCTAAAATTTATTATTCATGATGATATTTCAAAAGAAGAAACTGGCAAAACCACCTCTGAGTATTCCTTACCTAAGAAAAATCTGTGAAATTCACGAGTCACCAAAAGTTGACAAGTTACCTAAAGGCACATGGATACCACAAATGAAACCCAAAGCCCAAAGGGCATGAGGACAAAAATCTTCCATGTGTTAAGCCAATTTTGGTCCTGAAATTCAACAACCTGATCCAACATTTTTTTTATTCAGTCACCCAAGTGACACAAAGTATGGTGGACACTGGTAACATCATATATTAACTGGGGAAAAAGAAGAAACATTTTCCTTCAGTGATGGGCCTGGTAAAGTTGCAGTAAGGAAACAATTTATAAATAAACATAATAAAAATATAATCTTGACATGGCCATAAAACATAGATTCAATTGTAACATTGTGCCCCCATGCCAGAATGCACCATAAATAGCCCAAAACAGAAAGATGTTGCAACCGGAAGTCACTTCGTGTTGTGAACTCTAGGTTCAGTGCAGCTTTTTCAGAGTATTGGAGGATCTTTGTCCAGATGGAATGGGCCAAAACTCATCCACCATCTTTTGAGGATGAATGGGGACATTTGGGGGCTAGATTTTCTAAAATGGGGGGCTCGGGTTTTTGGGAAAGGTTGCAAAACAACCTCTAGAGTCAAAACTTGTCGCATAGACCCTTGGTCTGGAGATGTGAAAAGATCTCAGCGGACCTACAACAGCACTCTTCATGTTAAACAGCAAAGGGATAATGTACCTAGTTCTTGAGATGAAGATTCAAAAGCCCCTTTTCATTATGAAAAGGAGATAATAATAGTGTGACATCAGTAAAAGCAGAAGTGCTAACTGTATCTTCCTATGTGGGTTTTGTTCTCGGGGGAAATAACTTGTTACCTGAACAATTGTTAAGTGAATCATGAAGATGGCTGAGAGGATGCTTGCTTTCCTCCATGCTTTTGATTGCCTCATAACAGAATTATTCAATATTAAGCACAATAAAGCACTATACTGCCATGGCTTGTTTCATGTTGACTTCATGTGGGGCTGATGTCTCACAAAATACCTCAGTACCATCGCAGATTGAATGGCTTGAGAACTGAAATGTTTATAGCCAGTTGCCTATTGTAACCAAGGAGCTGCTCACACTATATATTTATAGTGCTATTTCCACTCTACTATGGTGTCATCCCAAATTAACCTGGGATTTTCCGTTTTGAGAGGTAATTTTAGAATTCTCACCCAGAGAGCTCTAGGTTCTGACCAAACTACTAATCGCAGGATGCCATAGGATATTGGTATGGCAGTAAAAGAAGAATCAAAGTGCTAGTGTGGATTTATTTATTTATTTATTTATTTAAAACATTTATATTCCACCCTTCTCACTCCAAAGGGGACTCAGGGCGGAGCACAGCATATACATGGCAAACATGCCAGGACACAAATTCACATACATAAACATTAAAAAACATTTATCGTTATTTTTTGAGGTATGGTGTTATTTCCTCTTTCATGGTTTTATAAAATACTGCCGTATACCCATCCGGTCCTGGCGCTTTGTTTGAGTCTAGATCTCTGATCGCTTCTTCTATTTCCTGTATTATAATTTCCCTGTTAAGCCCTTCCCTTTGATCTTCCGTTAATTTTTCCAATTTTAGTCTGGCTAGATAGCTATTTATCTTTCCTTCCTGTATCTCCTCCTTAGTATATAATTTAGCATAATAGTTTTGGAATTCTTCCCTGATCTCCTTATCCATAGTGAGATAATTCTCTCCCCTTTTAATTTTTGTAATGTAATTGGTTTGTTTTTTTCTCCTTATCTTATTGCCCTTTCCCGAGAGCTTGGTCCCACAGCCAAGTTTTTACCATCCTTCTAAAGGACAGGAGAGAGGGGGCCGGCCTGATCTCGTCAGGAAGAGAGTTCCATAGCTGGAGAGCAATCACCGAGAAGGCCCTCTCTCTCGTCCCCACCAATCCCGCCTGTGACAATAGCAGGACGGAAAGCAGGGCCTCCCCGGAGGATCTTAAGCCCCTCAATGGTACATAGGGGGAGATGTACCTTCCCTTGAAAACAGCAGTGAAACGAAGTAACTTTAGAGCCAGGAATTAGTGATCCTATGCAAGCGGAGCTTTAGGGGCCCTTCAAGACAGGCCGTTATCCCAGGAGCATCTGCGTTTAAAAATGCGGATGTTCCTAGGTGCCTGTCCACCCCACCCCCACCCCCACCCCCAGAAAGCACATGCTTTCTGGGGTGGGTGTCCAGGTGTCCTTCCAGTACTAGCCTGGGAGGACACCTGGAGACTCTACCCCCTCTCCAAAAACCCTAAAACCCCCTTTAAAAAATAAAAGTACTTAGCAGCCTCCATAGCAAAGCTGCAGAATGACGTGCCAGGAGAAAGGGGGAGCAGGAGCGATTTTCCACACACACACACACTCTTCTCCTGGCATGTCATTTCTACGCATCAGGAGAGCTGCCGCAGCTTTCCTATACAGGCCAATAAGTACTTTTATTTTTATAAAGGGAGTTTTTAGGACTTTGAAGGAGAGGGTGGGTATTCCCTTCTAATTTAACCCAGAAAACTGTGGGAATGGTGTCTGCAGTCCAGACACCGGAAGTAGTGGGTTTATCCCATGCCTTCCAAGAAGGCACAGAATAAAACCACTACCTAATTAATTCGGGATTGTCCAGAGCGTCATCTGGACAGCCCTCTTTTTATTGCGAAGTTTCCACAATAAAGGGGCTGTCTAGATCCACCCTTAGACAGCCAAGCACTTCCGCTATCAAAACATGAAACTAATATTTCTTTCCCTTCTTCTCCCATTTTATGCTTTACAACTGCTTCCATATTCCTGATACCTTTTAGTATTAATATTGTTAACTGCCATAAAGTCAACTTTGACTTATGGTGACCCTATGAATGAAAGACTTTCAAGTCATCTTATCAGGTCTTGCAGTCTTAGGACCATAACTACCTTGATCACATCCATCTGCCTGGAATAAGGTTTTCCTCTTTTCTTGATGCCTTCTCTCTTACACGCATCATTGTCTTTTCTTGTGAGTCATTTTATCTTGGCGAACGGCTTTTATGTAATTTATCTTATATGTATTTGTTAATTTATTGTCGATATATGATGTTTTAGATTTTTACTGTTAGCATTGAATCTTTGCTGTTAGCCAGTCTGAGTCCCTCTATGGAGGTAGAGAAGATCGCGATATAAAAGTTTAAAATAAATAAAAAATAATAAATATCTTCTTATTATATGTCTATTCTATAGATGTCAAACTATAGATTTTAATATATTTCTGGAAGGTTTCATTATCTTGGTAGAGCACATAACACACATTTATACATCTAACACTGGTGGCTTTCAAAAAGAGAACTGAATTAATTATACAAGAGTGATTCTCAACCAGTGGTGTTGTCCCAGTGGATTTCAGTGAACCCAATGTGGTATAGTGGTTTGAGCATTGGGTTATGACTTTGGAAACCAGGGTTCAAGTCTTTGCTCAGGCATGGAAACCTACTAGGTGACCTTTGGCAAGTGATACTCTCTCTGCTGCAAAGGAAGAGAAAGAGAAACTCCTGTGAACAAACCTGGCCAAGAAAAACCCATGATAGGGTCACCTTAGGGTCACCATAAGTTGGAAACAACTTGAAGGCACACAACATGTGTTCTTTGAAAAAAAACATATTATTGTAATCTTTTATCTGGAAAATAAAACAAGAAATTCTACCTATTTCTCTTTTAGTGTGCAGCTTATTTCATCATCCTATGGCCATGCAGTGATGCACATAATATATTTCTTTGTCTTTCCTTATCTCTGAGTCATGCTGTAGAGGGTGTGTTACATGTGTGATTAGCATTATCTGAAACACTTTTAGTGTCCCTCCACCAATCTACCATGCTCCAGACACCTAAAATTAAATTTCCTCCTCTATTTTCCCTCTAAAAATATCAGTTCTTGGATTCTGGTGTTTCACATTGTTATAATAAAAACTGGGGAGCCATGTTTGAAGAGCTTGAGATGTTTCTTCACCTCGAAGCAGTACATGTTTTTAAAAAGAGGTTGAGTAGCACTGTTGTAGAACAGCATTGTTTTTACCTCTTGTGGCTGCAGAAAGGCTGAAACTGACTGAAGTAATTATAAAACCACAGAAATCCCAAAGTAATAAGAAAGGGTGTTGCTGCTATAATTACAGAGTAAACATGTGTTGAGACAAATAGAAAAGATAGTTATGTACAGGATGAAAGGGCTGTTAATAACACACATCCACACTTTTCCTTCATGGGAGTTTCATTTACCTTGGCAAATATTTGAAGTACATTCAGCTGGCATGATTTTTGTAGGAATGGGCAGGACCATCAAAGCATTATTCCCACACCCAGATATGTCATAAGAACCCAGTCTTGAGCTTTCAGAGCTCTCTCTTACATCCACCTTCTTGCTCCTCCCATTGGGGTATAAAATGAAGGCAAAAAGGTAGCTGTGGGTCATTCCGAAAACAACTGTCTTATTGTGCAATTTTCTGATACTTTGGGTTGCTGTTCTGAGACTTAAAGCCTGTTAGTTGCTGTTTATTTGTTTGTTTGTTTGTTTACAGTATTTATATTCCGCCCTCTCAACCCGCAGGGGAGTCAGGGTGGATTACAATGTACATATACATGGCAAGCATTCAATGCCAAAGACACACAACATATATAGACAGACACTCAGAGGCTATTTAACATTCCAGCTTTTCATGAGGGTATTCTAGCCTCCAGGGGAGCTTTTGCTTCACCATCCGTTTGTGACACTGATGAAGTACTTCCTCACTCTTTGCATGCTTGCTGGAGATTTTTATGGCCTTGTAAATTAGTTAAATTAGCCTCCCCTCATAAGCGGTACCAAAATTTACTACGTGACAGATGCAATTGCCTTTCAGGCTGCAAAGGTCAACAGCAAGCTACACAAATTGGTTGGAAGCTCACTCCAACCCGGGCAGGCTTCGAACTCATGTCCTTTCGGTCAGTCATGATCTTAATGCAGCTGACTCCCAATCCGCTGCGCCACAGTGTCGCAACTCAGGATAGATTCACCTTATCCAAGACACCACCACACACCAAGGCTGTAGGTTTTGTAGTTTATTGGGAAAAAGCAAAATCAAAACAGGGAAATAAAGAAGGAAAGTTCAATGAGCAATGCAGAGTCTTAAATGCAAAGACAAAGTTCCCAGGTGCCAAAGGCAAACAACATGAAGCATAGTCCTTTAGCATTGGTTAAGCAAATGTCCATGGCAGCAAGACAAAATCTCCAAAAACAGGATCAAAATCAAAGTCCCAAAGAGCCAGAAGCTTTCCACAAAAGCCAAGGTAATTCCACAGAAGTTAACGGGGTAAAAGCAACATTGGACTGACAGAGAATGCCCTTCGACCAAACCATTAAATAAGTTTCCCCAACATAAAAGCATTACGTTGACCTCTAGCTTTATGCTTATTGGCAAGGCGTGCGCTTCTTCAAACTCTTAATTGCAACCGGTCCTCTCTAATCAAATCTCCACTACTATCTTCAAGCCGGTTAGCTTATTATCTTCGCCCAGCTGGGCATTGTCACTCTGGGAACCGAGAGTCCCGACGCTCCCCAAAGGAGCTTCCACCTGGAGCTCCGAAGTTTCACTATCTTTATCTGAAAACACATTCTTTTCTCTAGGGAACAGAAATGCTGTCTCTTCTTCAGAATCAACGCTGTCTGCCTCATTTGACTCACTGACCGGAATATGTTCAGAAATCTGCAACCCATCATCCTCCTCATCCTGAAGAAACTGAGGTTCAGAAAGCTCAGGCCCAGACTGAACCACAACACACAGTCCCTGTGCTCCACAGTTCCTGTTAGTGTTTCCTTTCATCCACCTGACTCCAGTAGATGCCTAAATGTCTATCAAAGCAGCCGAATGTTTTTGAGTTCATGGCAAAAAAGAAAACACCAAGGGGGATTGACTCCACATGATGGAAGTTGTAGGCAGCAGACTGAGAATAATCACAACAGCTGGTACTGATGAAGATCCCAGAACATGCACACTGGTTTGCATGTGGAAACTGTGGAAACTAAGGTGTCTGGTTCATCTTATCCAAGCCCTGCCAAAGAAACCATGGAACAGGAGCAAAAACAAGAAGTTGTGTCATTGTTAGACCTTGGACTTTATATGAACAAGACTGTTTCTGATGACCAAGTGAAAGCTCAATTAGTGGAAAACCCATGTACTCAATTGCCAGGATATGTTTTTCCTGTGGATAGAAAGAGGCATCTAAGTTTTCAACCCAAATGGGTCAGCAGATCTCCCTGGTTAGCCTACTTATTTCATGTACACAGTGCACTCTGTAAGTACTGTGTGGTGTTTGGAAAAGAAGTTGAGGGTAAAGATGTTTGGTGCATTGGTTGCTAAACCATTTGTGTGATGGAAAGATGCAATACAAGTCTTCAATTGACACCAAAAAAGAAAAAACAGTCTTCTTGTTAATTTACAGTGGAAAACATCTTAATGCAACCCATCATCATGATAAAGGAAATAAGAAGAAAACAGGGGGAGAACCCAGAAAAAAACCTCCCCAAATATCATACTGCCCACTTGAACTGGTTCATAAAGGGAGATACATTCAGACAGATAAGCTGGACTGAACAGTTTAAGGATTTATAGGCCAAGTTCTGTGCATCGGGAAGAATTTCATCCTAAATTTTATGTGTTTCCTCCACCACAGACATCCCAGCGTTTCTTACTTTCTCCATTGGTGTGGAATTTGCATGATTCCGCCTACTGTCTCTCTCTTGACCCTTTCCTACTCTTTTCAATTGTCTGCACAACAAGCAGAGCAGAACTAATCAGCAACTACACATACTGAAGGAGTTTGGGGGATTGACTCTACATGATGGAAGTTGTAGTTCACCCTGCATCAAGTCAGAGCACTGTGACCCCCACTAACAATGGACCTGTTAACCACCGTGACCAAAGAAAAATACTGGAGGATTTGAGAGGGAGATTCACCTTGATTTTTAGCCCTTGTAGGTACTGTGATTTATAGTTCACCTGCAATCAAAGGATACTCTGAACCCCACCAACAATGGCCCTGGACCAAATTTGGCACACAGAACCCCTATGACCAATTGAACCTACTGGAGGGATTTGAGGGGACTGACTCACCATAGTGGGAGCTGTAGTTTATCTTGCAGCCAGAGATCACTGAACCCCACCAACGATGCATCTAGAGCAAACTTACCCAACATGACAAACTTTAACTACCATTGGAAGATATCGCATGGGCCATCCAGTCCAACCTCCTGCCAAGAAGCAGGAAAATTGCATTCAAAGCACCCCCAACAGATGGCCATCCAGCCTCTGTTTAAAAGTCTCAAAAGAAGGAGCCTCCACCACACTCTGGGGCAGAGAGTTCCTGTCAAGACCCAGACGGACCAGCAAGCAAAACGGCAGTGAAGGAGTTAAACAAAGGTCTTTAATGTCTAT
>NW_026846588.1:89666170-89691170 GCF_025583915.1 Anolis sagrei ordinatus
CATCCTGCCCAGAGACTATGTGCCCCAGGAACTCCACCTCAGGGACGTGGAACACACATTTAGAAGCCTTAGTGAACAAACCATGTTTTTGCAGCCTCTGGAGCACCGTCTTCACATGTTGTTGATGCTGCTGAAGATCTTTCGAGTATATGAGGATGTCATCGAGATAGCAGACCATAAATTTGTCTAATAAGTCTCTAAACACATCGTTCATTAGTCTCTGAAACACAGAAGGCGAATTACATAACCCAAAAGGCATGATTAAATATTCGTAGGCTCCTAAATACGTATTGAAAGCGGTCTTCCATTCATCGCCTTCCTTGATTCTAAGCAAATTATAAGCTCCCCTTAAATCAAGTTTGGAAAAAACAGAAGCGCCTTGAACGCGCAACAATAACTCAGGAATCAAAGGCAGCGGATAACGGTCCCGAATAGTATACTTATTCAAAACCCGGTAATCACAAACTAAACAAAGATCACCAGTCTTCTTCGCCACGAAGAAGACCGGAGCTGCTGTGGGAGAACTGGATGGACGGATGAACCCCTTGGCCAAGTTCTCCTCAATGTAGTCCTTCAAGGCCTGTCGTTCTGGAAGAGATAAAGCATACAAACGGCCAGCAGGCAACTTTGCGTCCTCCGCCAACCTGATTTGGCAGTCATAAGGCCTGTGGGGTGGAAGTTTGTCAGCTTGTACTTTACTAAACACATCATTATAGTCTTTGTAGCACTCAGGAACTCCTTCTACATCCGTTGGACTTACTGCCAACGTGCCACATAATGCAGGTGCTAAAGTAATGGTTTTGGCTTGCCAGTCTATTCTGGGATTATTCTTGGATAGCCAGTCCATGCCTAGAATGATGGTATACCTAGGCAGGCTAATCACATCCCAGGAAAACCGACCCTCTATACCCTGAGCCTCCCACTTCAGGGGCCCAGTTTCCGTGGTAACAGATCGGTGACCAACTAAAGCACCATCCGCTCCTTCCACCCACTCTGGCTGTCTCTTTCTTCGTAACTCAATATGATGTTCTAAAGCGAAGTCTTTGTCCATATAGGACCCAGTCGCCCCAGAGTCCACTAGGGCCCAAGTGGAGAACCTATTACCTTGGCTGGAAAAGAGTTCAATAAACAAAAACACATGTTCTTTACACCGGGGCCACTGAACCACTGGCCCTAATGTGCTTGCCCCAGAGCACATTAGGGCTGGCCTTTTCCCTGCTCCCTGGGTGCTTTGGCCGGGCAATTGCGGGCGAAATGGCCCCCCGCTCCGCAATACAAACATAAATGCAGCTGACGCCTTCTCTCCTTCTCCTCTCTGGATAACCGACATTGACTCCCCAGCTGCATTGGCTCCTCGACGTCCAGACTGGAACGAGCAGCGGCAGCGTTGTCATTAGAAGAGGCTTTAGGCCAGGTCAGCGGCTGTAAGTAACCCTCCTTCCGGAGCATGTTCTGTCTCCTCTCCAACCGAAGAGCTGTTTTAGTCAGAGCCTCCCAGGTTTCTGGAGGTTCAAAGCGTGCCAGTTCAATCTTTAAAGCTGGAGTGAGTCCCGCTGTGAAGCAAGTCATGAAAGCCTTCTCACCCCAATCTAGGTGTTGTTTCAAGTGGTTAAAATGGTTCAAATAGTCCGTCACACACTCCTTCCCTTGCCTGATAGCATGTAGTTCACGACTGGCATTTTCTTCCTGTAGAGGATCTCCAAACACCTCCTTAAGAGCGTCCTGGAAACTGGCATAATTGGACAGTAATGAGCTGTCGCTATTGACCAGATTTACTGCCCACTTGCCTGCACGACCAGACAGCAAGCTGATAAGAAAGGCCACTTTACTTTCGTCTGTTGGATAATCAGTCGCAGGCACTTGTTTAAAATAAACCTTGGTCTGCATCAAAAATAGAGGCAAAAACTCCTTTTCCCCAGTGAAACGTTCGGGGACGATAACACGAGCCTTGGGCGCCACGCCAGCCAGCCTGCCCCCACGGAGTTCATCCAGTTGCGTTTTTAAAAGAGCCATCTGAACTATCAACTCTTCAAGAGTTGCCATGCCTCCTGCTGGGTTTTGTTTCTGGCAGAGTTCAATCTGTCAAGACCCAGACGGACCAGCAAGCAAAACGGCAGTGAAGGAGTTAAACAAAGGTCTTTAATGTCTATTAGCACAACAAAAAGAGGCTCTTAAAGTCAGAGCTATAAACACAAAAGGCTTGCGGTCAGCAAGAATGTAAACAAACCAAGTCCCAGTCAGTCCTCGCTGGCAAAAGGAAAGCAAGTCCAAACGCAGGCAAAACAGCTTCAATTCAGCAGTAAAAACTCAGTTCATTTCAAAGCCAAACAAAACAGCAAACAGCAATCCGCATGAAGAGCGGTCCAACGTAGTCACCAGGGGATTAGCAGAGGCGTAGTCAGGCAGTCCGAGGGTCAAGGCATAGAAGACTCACAAGTCCAGGTCCGGCAAGATTGTTCACACGATCAGGAGTCCACGAAGCTGCAAACAAGAGCTCAGGGCAGAAGTTAAACACAAGGCACACGGTAACGCGACACTTTGAATTCTGCGATTAGTTTGTACCCAAACTGCTCCTTAAATCTCATCCGAGTCGCTGGAGTTACTTTCAGGTGCGTCTGCCTCCACAGGTGAATCCTGACTTCGCCATTGCTGCCAGTCTGTGCTTCGGGCTGCATCCTGCAAAGTATTATCTGGAACCCAAGTGTCATTAAAACCCTGGAATTCATCGCTAGACGTGGGGGCATTAACCACATCTAATACTTCCTGAACTTTAGTCCAATCCAGCTCTTCCTCTTCGCTGTCAAACTCCTCACAATCAGCTACATCTCTAAGGCGTTTAACAACAGATCCCACATCACTATCCGAGCTGCTTGCTACTCGCTTTACACCGCGGTAATCTTCCAGCTCCATTTCCTCGCGAGTAAAACCCTCAAAATCTTCCTCATCCGTAGTCTCTAAGAACAAGTCTCTAATACGTTTCAGCTGTTGCTGAGCTTCTTCATCTTCTAAACCACGTTTCCTTCTACTACTAGTAGTAGGTACATGAGACAGACGCTGACTCACAACAGTTCCACTGCTGAACAGCTCTCACAGTTAAAAAGTTCTTCCTAATGTTCAGGTGGAATCTCCTTTCCTGTAGTTTGAAGCCATTGTTCCGCATCCTAGAATCACCCACAACTTTATGCATCTTGTAAAATAAAAATGACTCTTTCAAATAACCTGGGTAGTTCCGGGTATCCAAGCTAGTTTCTTATCAAAATTAAATGAAAATCTTACAGTGGGTCACCTCCCCCTTTGTCTCCTGGCAGACAGTATTTATAGATCCAGTCTGCCACCGTGTCCTATGTTGCATACCTAAGGAAGTATGCAACATAGACAATTTAAAAATAAATATATGAATACATAAGCCCTACTTTTCATCTCATTATATGCTAAAATATGGTAATTGATTCTATTCATGACAAATTGAAAAGGTATTGGACCAAAACTGTCACACACGAGCCTCCATAAACTTTTCAAAATATATTTTCGGTGTGAAGGTAAAAGTCCAATTCTCTCAGCAACAGCTCTTTAAGAAAATGCAGTGGCACCTCTGCAGAAATAATGGGAAGCTAAACCAAAAACCAAAAAGCAAGCCATGATGATCTGAATGAATGGGCATTGCAAGATCATAGAGGCAAATCGAATTACTGTTTGAAAGAAATGTAGAAAGGCTGGTAATGAATACTAATAATACTAATAATACTATTATTATTATTATTACTAGCTGCACCCGCCATGTGTTGCTGTGGCCAACCTTCCCTCCCTCTTTCTCTCCTTTCTTTCTCTCCTTCTTTCCCTCTTTTTTTCTTTCCTTCTCTTCTTCCTTCCTTCTCTTCCTCTTTCCTTCCTTCCCCACTTTTCTTTACCTTCTTCTTTTTCCCCTGCCTTCCTTCTCTACCTATTCTTGGACTCCAACTCCCAGCAATCCTCCTGATTGAACTATCTACCTACCTACCTATCTCCATCTAATCTATCTATCTGGAGGATTGCTGGGAGTTGCAGTCCAGGAATAAGAAATTGGAAATACATAGGGATTGGGATGCTCTCAAAGAAATCCAAGGAGAAGAAAGCTTGCAGCTTGGAAGCAGTGCATTTGGATCATCCTCCTGTCCTAAAGGGCCTGATCTAGGGGATGCTGGGAGCTGTAGTCCGGAAGAAAGTGTGGATATGCTATTGTGTGTTTTGTTTGCCAGGGGAGTTGTTTTTGTGCACGCGCTGTAGCGTCTTTTTGCTTTTTTGGCTTTTTAAGTCTCTTCCGCTTTGTTTTCCAGTGTTTTAATGAGTGATGGTCACTCGTTGGCCTGATAGGTGTATTGTGTCCAACTGTGGTGTCAATTCGTCCAGTGGTTTTTGGGTTATGTTAATCCCACAAACGAACATTACATTTTTATTTATATAGATTAACAACAGCAACAACTTGAGGCAAAAATACAAAAAATAGATACTGCTAAAAGTTAACATCATGCAAAATTAAAAGTGCAATTAAACTATCAATATGATTAAAAACAGTCATTAAAATAAAATATCAAATAGGAACACAGTACATTATGTAACATACTTTCATCATTCTGTGCTCCAACTAGATATACTTATTGAGTCTGGTGAGACACTGCACACACATCATCTCTCACATAGAGACATCAGTGGAAATTCACAGTGCTATTGATTCTGTCTGGAAGTAGCTCATGTTTTGGAAGGAACATATGCACCTTGGCACAAGCCAAAAATCCATCAAGATCAATTTTCTTTTCCAGATGTATCTAGTTTTTTCTCACATTTAATACACAGGAATGGAGAGAATAAACTGCAATTTATGGAAATCTCCAGGAAAAAATGACTATACCTTTAAATAAATTGGCGACACTCGCATTATGGCTTAAGTAAAGCTAAAGGTTCTCCCTGACATTAAGTCTAATTGTGTCCAACTCTGGGTGGTGGTGCTCATCTCCATTTCTAAGCTCAAGAGTCGGAGTTGTCCGTAGATACCTCCAAGGTCATTTGGCCAGCATGACTGCATGAAGTGTCATTACCTTCCTGCAGAAGCGATACCTATTGATCTACTCACATTTGCATGTTTTCTAACTGCTAGGTTGGCAGAAGCAGGGGCTCACCCTGCTCCCCAGATTTGAACCGCCAACCTTTCGGTCAGCAAGTTCAGCAGATCAGCAGTCTAACCCACTGCACCACTGGGGGCTCTCCATTATGGCTTAACTAACAGTAAAAAAGAAAGGAGCAAGTTCAGAAGTAGTGACATTTCCAAAATTTATGGGGTGGAGAAACAGTAAGGGTCCCAGTGGCATAGATTTAGCTTTTATCCTTCAATAGTTCACATGTGAAAGTGTGTTCAAGATGGCAAAAGTTAGAAAAATAGGCAAAGTAAGAGAGGCTGCAACTGTTTGCTTTTGCTTATGCTTACTGGAAAAGGTGACACTTTTTAGCAGTTCATGATATTTACTAAACTCTTCCCCAACATGAGTTGATTTTCTTCCTATTAGTTTTCTTCACTTTCCATCTTTCACAATGTATGCCCCTTCTACACTGCCATAGAATCCTGATTATCAAAGCAGATAATCCACATTATCTGTTTTGAACTGGATTATATGAGTCTACACTGCCATATAATCCTGTTCAAAGCAGATAATCTGGTTTTTATATGGCAGTGTAGAAACAGAAGTACAGTATCATGGACCATCCTCGGTGAGATATCTTTGCACTTCAGCATCTTGTATAGTTCCTTCCAAGCTGTTCTTGCAAATCATAGTTTTCTTCCTATTTCTTGTCTCCGTTCTGTGATGCCCGAACCAAATTTGAAATATCTGGACTTTTTTAAATTTCTGTTTTCAAGACATAACTTTCAAGTCACACAACAACAAAGCCGTGTGGGATGTGTGGCGAGAGAAGATTAATCAGGACTGTCTTTGCCAAATCAGGATAGTTGGAGGGTATGTTGGCATTTGCGGATGTGGCCCATTTCTGATTTGAAAAGTGTACTATGGGCCCTTCCGCACAGTTTTTTATCCCAGAATATCAAGCCAGGAAATCCTACAATATCTGCTTTGAACTGGGTTATTTGTGTCTACACTGCCATATATCCCAGTTCAAAGCAGATAATGTGGGATTTTATTCAGCTGTGTGGAAGGGGCCTATGTGTGAACATGGAAGATCCACAAAGAAAGCTAGAACATCTTTGCATTCCATAGTATCTTTTGCCATGGATCCAAATGCAAAGCAAACTTTGGATCTCAGGGTGCATCTGCATTGTGGAATTGATGCAGTTTGACACCACTTTAAACTGTCATGGCTCAATGTTATGGAATCGTTGTAGTATTTAAGTTAAATGCCAACACCCTTAGGCTGAGAAGGCTAAGACCTTACAATTGCCACAGGTCCATGACATTAAGCCATGGCAAATTAAGTGGTGTCAAACTGCATTATTCTTTCTACAGTGTAAATGTACAATCAGTCCTGGGAGGAAAGTGGGATACAAAAAAGAAGAGGAGGAAAGAAGAGGAAGAGAAGAGGAAGAGAAAAGGTTGAGGAAGAGGAAGAGAAGAAGAGAAAGAAGAGGAAAAGAGGAAGAAGAGGAGAAAGAGAAGGAAGTAGAAGAAAAAGGGGAGGAGGGGAAGAAGAGGAAGCGAAGAAGAGAAAGAGGAAAAGAGGAGGAAGAGGAGGGGACGAATAAAAAGAGGAGGAGGAGAGGAGGAAAAAAGAAAACGAGAAGAAGAAGTGGAAGAGGAGGAGGAGAAGAGAGGAAAAAGAGAAAGAGTGGAAGAGGAGAAAGAGGAGGGGTGGAATAAAAAAGAAGGAGAGAAGAAGAGAAGTCAGAAAAAGAAGAGGAGTAGAAGAGGAAGAGGAGGGGAGGAATAAAAAGAGGAGAGGAAGAGTGGAAGAATAGGGGAGGAATAAAAATAGGAGGAGAAGAGGAAGAGAGGAAGAAGAGAGGAAGAGGAAGAGAGGAGGAAGAGGAAGAGAGGAGGAAAAGAAGGAAGATGAAGAAAAAGAAGAGGACGACAGAAGAGGAGAGGAAGAAGAGAAAGAGTAAAAGAGGATGGAGAGGAGGGAAGGAATAAAAAGAGAAGAGGAAGAAAAGAAGAGGAGGAGGAGAGGAAGAAAGGAAGAAGGGAAAGAGGAGGAGGAGAAGAGAGGAAGAAGAGTGGAAGAGGGGGAGGAATAAAAAGAGGAGGAGAGGAAGAGTGGAAGAATAGGGGAGGAATAAAAATAAGAGGTGGAGAAGAGGAAGAACAGAAGGAGTGGAAGAAGAAAAAGAAGAGGTGGAGAGAAAGAGGAAGAGAAGGGGAGAAAGAAAGAGAAGATGAGGAAGAGAGGAAGAGGAGGAGAGAAAGAGTGAAAGAGGAGGAAGAAAAAGAAGAGGAGAGAAAGAGTGGAAGAAGAGAAGAGGAAGAAAGAAGAGGAGAGGATGAAAAGGAAGAGAGGAAGAAAGGAAGAGAGGGAGGAGGAGATGAGAAAGTAGAGGGGGAGGCGGAAGAAAAAGAAGAGAGGAAGGAGGGCAGAAGAGAAGGTGGTGGTGGTGGTGGTGGAGGAGGAGGAGGAGGAGGAGGAGGAGGAGGAAACAGCTCCTTGCCAGACGTTCAGGTGTCAACTTGCGGGAAGCCAAGCAGGCAGGGCAGTTTCCCTTCGGATGAAAGGCCCTGGGGCGCCCACGAAGGAAGGAAGGAAGGGAAACAACCCCCAGCCCAGGAGGGGAGCAAAGGGACTCCGGCTCCCCAGAGTTAGGGAGGGAAGGAGGGAGGGGGGCGTTTCCCAGGCCGAGAGGTGTGGATCTTCCCTGCGAGAGAAGTTTGCCGGCCAAGCTGCGCCTGGGCTCACGTGACGGGTGACGGGAAGCCCGAAACCAGACCGGGCGCTCGGGCGAGTTGGGCTTCTCCTCCGGGAACCCACGCGGGCTCTTTGGCTTCTTCCCACCGGGGAGGGGACACTCTGCAAGCAGCGCCTTCCGAGTCGGATGCCCCCCTCTGCCTTGAGCCGGGGCCATCATGGACAAGATCAACAAGATCACAGTGCCGGCAGGGCAGAAGCTCAGGTAGGATTCCGTGGGGCTTCCTCCCTTCTCCCACCTTATTGTCTCTTCTGTTGTTTTGTTGACTTTCTTCGGCTCTTATGCACAGTCAGAGAATCATAGAATCATAGAGTTGGAAGAGACCTCATGGGCCATCCAGTCCAACCCCCTGCCAAGAAGCAGGAACATTGCATTCAAATCACCCATGACAGATGGCCATCCAGCCTCTGTTTAAAAGCTTCCAAAGAAGGAGCCTCCACCACACTCCGGGGCAGAGAGTTCCACTGCTGAACGGCTCTCACAGTCAGGAAGTTCTTCCTCATGTTCAGTATGGAATCTCCTCTCTTGTAGTTTGAAGCCATTGTTCCGCGTCCTAGTCTCCAAGGAAGCAGAAAACAAGCTTGCTCCCTCCTCCCTGTGGCTTCCTCTCACATATTTATACATGGCTATCATATCTCCTCTCTTCTTCAGGCTAAACATGCCCAGCTCCTTAAGCCGCTCCTCATAGGGCTTGTTCTCCAGACCCTTGATCATTTTAGTCGCCCTCCTCTGGACACATTCCAGCTTGTCAATATCTCTCTTGAATTGTGGTGCCCAGAATTGGACACAATATTCCAGGATGTGGTCTAACCAAAGCAGAATAGAGGGGTAGCATTACTTCCTTAGATCTAGACACTTCGCTCCTATTAATGCAGGCCAAAATCCCATTGGCTTTTTTTGCCGCCACATCACATTGTTGGCTCATGTTTAACTTGTTGTCCACGAGGACTCCAAGATCTTTTTCACACGTACTGCTCTCAAGCCAGGCATTGTCCCCCATTCTGTATCTTTGCATTTCGTTTTTCCTGCCAAAGTGGAGTATCTTGCATTTGTCACTGTTGAACTTCATTTTGTTAGTTTTGGCCCATCTCTCTAATCTGTCAAGATCGTTTTGAATCCTGCTCCTGTCCTCTGGACTATTGGCTATCCCTCCCAATTTGGTGTCGTCTGCAAACTTGATGATCCTGCCTTCTAGCCCTTCATCTAAGTCATTAATAAAGATGTTGAACAGGACCGGGCCCAGGACGGAACCCTGCGGCACTCCACTCGTCACTTCTTTCCAAGATGAAGAGGAAGCATTGGTGAGCACCCTCTGGGTTCATCCATTTAACCAATTGGACGTGGTTGCAAAGCCTTAGGCAGCCAAGATCAAACTTGCTGAAGCCCCACTATCCAACCTCAAGAGAAATCCTTCCCAAAGAGGATATCAGAATCTAAGAATCTGGCCCCTTCTACACTGCCCTATATACTAAGATCTCACCACGACAAGGTGACAGTCCATCAAGGGGCTGGTGTCCAGTATCTATGCCACTTCTCTGGCATAGACACTGAGAACTGGGAAGCCCTGGCCCTTCGGCGCTCCAGCTGGAGGTAGAATTTGAAGAGGGCGAAAGAGAGAAACGTGCCAAGAGGAAGGCGCGTCAAGCCAACCCCGACTGGGACCACCTTCCACCTGGAAACCAATGCCCTCACTGCGGGAGAAGATGCAGATCAAAAATAGGGCTCCACAGTCACCTGCAGACCCACCGCCCTGACACCCATCTTGGAAGACAATCCTACTCGGACAACGAGTAAGCAAGCCCAGGATCTGAGCCCAGGCTATCTGCTTTTCCCAGATTATTTGGCAGTGGAGACTCATATAATCCGGTCCAAAGCAGATAATGTAATTTATTTATTTATCGTGTCATCAGCAACCATACCATTGTATTACATTTCTAACAAAACAAAACAAACAAACAGATTTTTTTTAAAAAAAACACTTGGTATTTGATTAAATGTCCTTTGACCAGTATCTGGCCACTTGGAGTGCCTCTGGTGTTGCCGCAAGAAGGTCCTCCATTGTGCATGTGGCAGGGCTCAGGTTGCATTGCAGCAGGTGGTCAGTGGTTTGCTCTTCTCCACACTCGCATGTCGTGGATTCCACTTTGTAGCCCCATTTCTTAAGGTTGGCTCTGCATCTCGTGGTGCCAGAGCACAGTCTGTTCAGCGCCTTCCAAGTCACCCAGTTTTCTGTGTGCCCAGGGGGGAGTCTCTCATTTGGTATCAGCCATTGATTGAGGTTCTAGGTTTGAGCCTGCCACTTTTGGACTCTCACTTGCTGAGGTGTTCCAGCGAGTGTCTCTGTAGATCTTAGAAAACTATTTCTTGATTTAAGTCGTTGACATGCTGGCTGATACCCAAACGGGATGAGCTGGAGATGTCTCTGCCTTGGTCCTTTCACTATTGGCTGCTACTTCCCGGCGGATGTCAGGTGGTGCAATGCTGGCTAAACAGTGTGATTTCTCCAGTGGTATAGGGTGCAGACACTCAGTGATAATGCGGCATGTCTCATTAAGAGCCACAGCTCCTGTTTTAGCATGGTGAGATGTGTTCCATACTGGGCATGCGTACTCAGTAGCAGAATAGCAAAGCGCAAGGGCAGATGTCTTCACTGTGTCTGGTTGTGATCCCCAGGTTGTGCCAGTCAGCTTTCGTATGATATTTTTTCTAGTATTTACTGATAACAAATCAGCATTTGCAAGGCTTGCTAAACAGATTGGTTTTCCTTTTTGCGGTGTACAGCTGAAGCATTTTCTGCACAGTCAACACTGCATGTTGTTGCTAACAGATTTGTGTAAATGGGTGCCATTCAGAAACCTTTGACTATAGCCATTTTTTTTTCATAACCCCAACATTGAGCTAAGTTTAAGAAAGAAGGCTTTAAATTATAGGATGCCACCTCCTGGTTTTCAGTGGCCTGCAAGGGCCAGAGAACAATAACAAAGGGCAATGGGCATATTTTCTTTGTGTGGGCAGGCAGTGCTGCCTCTTTCCATCTGTTCCACTGTCTGCTTGGGCTTTAATGGGCACCTGTCCAACTTTGCCCAGGTGCTGTACAGCTTGCAGTCACCTGATTTGCAGAATTGGATCACTGGGCACAATAATCACCTGTATCACAACTGTTTTGATTGCACACACAAAGCAAGTAGTTTCTTATTCCTTTTTGATGGCAACAGATCACATCAAGCTTTAGGACATGGCAAAATGAATTATTGCACACACATCCCTGTGTTCGATGGATATTTCAGGCATGTATCTGTATAATTGCCTTTTAAAAACACGTTCAGCATTTGTATAACACTCAAATCACTTCACGTGAAAGAGAGGGGGATATAAAAATGGCACAAAAGTGTAATTATATTATTTTAAAATTTATCTTATGTGGGGGGCTGTTAGGAGTTTCTTCTCAATTTTGCAGGGACTTGCACAATATTTATGCCCAGTGATGACAGCTATTCCTTCCTTTTCTGGAAACTTTCTAGGGATCATCAATGCCAGTGTCTCAAGGGTTAGCAGTGGTCTCAGGATTGCCATGGGCCCTTCCACACAGTTGTATATAATCCCATTGAACTGGATTATATGGCAGTGTGGACTAAAATAATCCAGTTCAAAGCAGATATTGTGGTTCATCTGTCTTGATATTCTGGGTTTATATGGCTTTGTGGAAGGGCCTGCAATTGGATAGTAATGGTCTAGACCTAGGAAGGCCTCCCACAACTGGTTTGTACTTTGAGATTGGATTTGTAGTACCCACAATATATCAGCTTCAGATCGAAGCATTAGGAAGGATGAATTGGTCGGCTTAGGTGGCTAATACTGTCAGGAAATGTCAGCAAAGGATTTGTTGTTTTGTTTATTATTTATTATTGTTTATTATCCCCGTGTCCCCTTGGGAAGGTGGTAGCGGGGTATAAATAAAGATTATTTATTTATTTACTGTATTTGTATGCCGCCTTTCTCAGCCAATCGGCAATTTCCAACAAAACAGTATACATAATATCATAAAAAGATTAAAATGTTAAAACAGTATAAAACAACAAGCAGTAAAAACAACATTGTTAATGTTATTATTTGAAACATAACAAGATGAGTCCACAGCAGACACTCTGCTGGCTGTTGAATTGGATCACACGTCGGACACTTCCCAAGTGTCTAGGACTGTGTGATGTATCGGTGAATAATGCATGCAGATCCCAGTAAGGTGGCCTTCTGCAACTGGCAGATGGTAATTTTGTCTGTGCCAATTGTGTTTAAGTGCAGGCCAAGGTCTTTAGGCACTGCACCCAGTGTGCCGATCACCACTGGGACCACCATGACTGGTTTGTGCCAGAGTCTTTGTTATTATTTGTTGCTGCTGTTGTTGTTGTTGTTGTTGTTATTATTATTTGAAACACAACAAGATGAGTCCACAGCAGACAAGATCACTCTGCTACCTGTTGTATTGGATCACACGTGGGACACTTCCCAAGTGTCTAGGACTGTGTGATGTATTGGCGAATAATGTGTGCAGATCCCAGTGAGGTGGCCTTCTGCAGCTGGCAGAATTATTATTATTATTATTATTATTATTATTATTATTATTATTATTATTTGAAACACAACAAGATGAATCCACAGCAGACACTCTGCTAGCTGTTGAATTGGATCAAAAATTTCTACCCAATTCAACAGCCAGCAGAGTGTCTATATTATTATTATTATTATTATTATTATTATGTTTATTATGTTTATTATGTTTATTATGTTTATTATGTTTATTCAATCAGGAGTAGGGGCGTATAACCGAGAATCAGTGGCCAGATATTTTGGACAACCTTACTAGATAGAGTAGGAACTGTAGTCTAAAAATAACCTTTCAGGGTTCTTGCATTAAGTGGAGAGTAGCTACTACCTTTGGGAGCAGAATGTCTTAAGCCATTTCTTGGCAACCCTTACTCTTTCCCACTCCAGCTGGAAAGTGTGCTGGCCTTTTAACATACCTATATTTTAGCCTATAGAAAAGCGACCCAGAGGGGAAAGAAAAATACGTTTGATGTTATGAAACTATTATTTTCGAACTTCCCCAAAAGTAGCTAACACCCGTCTCAAGGTGATTGATATTAATTGCATGCTCTGCCCTGCCTTTAGTTTCAGTTCAGGCCAGCCAGTGACAGAAAAAAGCTTTGTATGACTTTAATGCAAGTCTCACAATTCAAAATCTCACTAAAATTGAGGAAGTCCAAAACGTCACCCTGTTTCGTGCACATTATGTCAGGAACTATTGACATCATGAGGTGGAGGAGCATGAGGCAGAAGCATGGCCTTTTTGTGACTTTGCAACACCTCTCCCAGGCTCACTACAGCTTGGTAAAGTTACTTTTTTGGATGATATCCCGCAGACAGAATGGCCACATTGTAGTCCCGAAAGCTCTACAGCGTATGCTCACTTGAACGTCCGATTAAGGTCAGAATTCAAAATTATTCTTGTTCTGATCTGATACTGGATTTTGAATGGTTTTATTGGCATGGTGTAGGGATCATTTCTTCATGCATTTTAAGCGTTTTGATGTTTTACTGCAGGCAGGGGCGGCTCAACCCATTACGCAAAGTAAGCATTTGTAGTATAGTTGATTTTGCCCAGGGTCACTCTTGAGGCGCTCTTGGGGGGAAATAGACCTTGACATATGCAAGTTGTAGTTACTGAGATGTATAGTTCACCTACAATCAAAGAACATTCTGAACTCTACCAATGATGGAATTGAACCAAATATGGCACACAGAACTCCCACGACAAACAGAAAATATATATCAGTGATTGGTTGTTTTTTTTTGGGGGGGGGGGCAAAATACTGTTTGCTTACAGTTGAAAATTACCTAGGGCCGCCTCTGACTGCAAGGGTCCTCAAACTAAGGCCCGGGAGCCAGATACGGCCCTCCAAGGTCATTTAGCCGGCCCTCGCTCAGGGTCAACCTAAGTCTGAGGTTACTTGAAAGCACACAACAACAACAACAACAACCCCATCTCATCAACCAAAAGCAGGCCCACACCTTCTGTTGAAATACTAATAAGTCTATATTTGTTAAAATTGTTCTTCATTTTAATTATTGTATTATTTTTAAGTGTTTTTTGCACTACAAATAAGATATGTGCAGTGTTCATAGGAATTCATTCATGTTTTTTTGAAATCATAATCCGGCCCTCCAACAGTTTAAGGGACTGTGACCTGGCCCTCTGTTGAAAACGTTTGTGGACCCCTGTTTTACTGTGTGGTTGTAATTGTTGTCTTACCTAATTAGTTTTATTGTTGTTGATTGGTCTCTTCTGAGAATATTAAAGATAGGTCCCTTCTACATTGCCATATAACATCCAGATTATCTGCTTTGAACTGGATTGTATGGCAGTATAGACTCATATAAACTGCCTTGAGTCGCTGATAAGGCTGAGAAAGGTTGTATACAAGTATAATAAATAAATAAATATAATCCAGTTCACAGCAGATAATGTGGATTATATGGCAGTGTGGAAGGGAGCAACACCTAGGCCCTTTCTACATTGCCATATATTCTGAAGATTTTCTGTTTTTGTTTTTCCCCCTGGTGTTTTTTAAAGAAAGATACACCTCTAGAGATTTTTAATTTTTTTTTTGTAGATGGTTCCAGTACGTTTTAGGAAATCCCCAAAAAGGATATAAATAATTTATATATACTTACATACATATCGAAACTGAAATTAAGGATGTCTGCCAAAATTTAGCACTGTTAGTGAAAACATAATCCACATGTTGTCAAATGGAGAAGTTTGAATGAGCGTTCCTCCTAATTATCATTCAGTGACATAACTTTTACATGTGATAACACGAAAAGACTGCTTGTTGCACTACAAAATACAAAAAGGCCCTGATCGTAATTCTCTACCCATTTACTGTAAGGGAATAGCTGTGGCTCACACAAAGAGCTTGACATGATCTCTGGCATCTTAAGAAATATCTGGAAGAACCCTGTCTGAAACTCTAGAAGTGCCACTTGCCAGTGTCGCCATTATTATTATTATTATTATTATTATTATTATTATTATTATTTAGTATTTACAACATTTATATGCTGCCCTTCTCACCGTGAAGGGGACTCAGAGCAGCTTACAAGATATGTATACATACAATATATTATATTATTAGCATAGTACAATATCAGTATTAAATAGTACTATATTGTACTATACCATTACATTTTAATATTATTAGTAATATTACATGTAACATAAATATATAATTATAATACATTATTATATTACATTACATTATAATATTATAAATATATGTATATATATGGAATGTGTCCAGAGGAGGGCGACTAAAATGATCAAGGGTCTGGAGAACAAGCCCTATGAGGAGCGGCTTAGGGAACTGGGCATGTTTAGCCTGAAGAAGAGAAGGCTGAGAGGAGATATGATAGCCATGTATAAATATGTGAGAGGAAGCCACAGGGAGGAGGGAGCAAGCTTGTTTTCTGCTTCCTTGGAGACTAGAACGCGGAGCAATGGCTTCAAACTACAAGAGAGGAGATTCCATCTGAACATGAGGAAGAACTTCCTGACTGTGAGAGCCGTTCAGCAGTGGAACTCTCTGCCCCGGAGTGTGGTGGAGGCTCCTTCTTTGGAAGCTTTTAAGCAGAGGCTGGATGGCCATTTGTCAGGGGTGATTTGAATGCAATATTCCTGCTTCTTGGCAGGGGGTTGGACTGGATGGCCCATGAGGTCTCTTCCAACTCTTTGATTCTATGATTCTATATACAATATATTATATTACATTATATTATATTATATTATTAGCATAGCACAGGAGTGGGCAATACTGAGATGTATGTGCCATCTGATTCATATTAACTTTTATATGTTTCTTTTTGAACATATAAACATTCCTGCTGAAGTTGATAGGATATCTTGTATTGAAAAACAGAATTATTATGATGATGTTAAGTTTATGTTTGCCTATTTATAACACACTTTTTCTCTCCACAAGGAGACGCAAAGTGGCTTTGCAATTAATGACAATTTACTTCCAATTTTTTGCACTCTCTGATAACATCCGAAAGTAGTGCAATGACTGTGTTCTCCCCATGAGAAGAAGAAAGCATTGATTCCCATATCTTGCACACATTTGATTATGTAACCCTTTACAAAGGCTGCTAGTATATCACTATAATGTATCAGTATCAGAGAAAAATAAACACACTTAGAGTAGCTCATGGCATTATATATGACCATTTTGTAACATAGGAAACTCAGATTCTACTTCAATGACTCTAATTGTGCTAAATCCCTCCGGAAAATATTGTTGTTGTTGGGTGCCTTCACATCATTTCTGACCTCTGGTTAGTTACACTAAAGTGAGCGTATCATGGGGTTTTCTTGGCACAATTTGTTTAGAGGGGAGTTGCCTTTGCCATCCTCTGAAGCTGTGAGGGTGTAACTTGCCCAAGGTCACCCATCCAGTTTTGATGGCCAAGTGAAGATTCAAAGCCTGTTCTCTCAGGGCCCTTCCAGACAGGTCCTATATTCCAGGATCTGATCCCAAGTTTTCTGTTTATCCCAAATTATCTGGTAGTGCAGACTCATACAATCCAGTGTAAAGCCGAAAACCTGGGATCAGATCCTGGAATATAGGGCTTGTCAGACCTCTTCTACCTCTTCATGTAGTCTAGATTAAAAAGGTAAAGGTTTTCCCCTGACATTAAGTCCAGTTGTGTCCAACTCTGGGGTGTGGTGCTCATCTCCATTTCTAAGCCGAAGAGCCGGTGTTGTCTGTAGACACCTACAAGGTCATGTGGCCAGCATGACTGCATGAAGTGATGTTACCTTCCCACCGGAGCGGTACCTATTGATCTACTCCCATTTGCATCTTTTTGAACTGCTAGGTTGGCAGAAGCTGGGGCTAACAGCAGAAGCTCACGCCGCTCCCCGGATTCAAACCTGCTACCTTTCAGTCAATAAGCTCAACAGCTCAGCAGTTTAACCCACTGCACCACCAGGGTTATCCAGATTATCAAAGCATATAATCCACATTATCTGCTTTGAACTGGATTATATGACTCTACACTGTGATACATGAGGGTTAAATGAAAATAATGCCTCCACCTTCGTAACTCCTCAACAGATGACAGTACTGGTATGCGGCAGGTACTGGCTTGTTCAGTAGATTCTCCTCTACAGTTCCATTTTGGCAGGAAGCCTTTGCATTGAACGGTTGTGTTGTTAAAGTGCAAAGTATGGAACCCTGTGCAGACGGTCGGCTAATGCGACTTAAGCAACATGCAGTCATTGAATTCTTGATAGCCGAAGGTGTCACCCCAAAGGAGATTCATCAGAGAATGCAAGCTGTTTATATTGATTATGTTGATGTGAGTACTGTGCATCGTTGGGCAAGTAAGTTTAAAGATGTTGAGGTGGGAACATCTGACTTGCATGGCAAACAAAGAGTTGGATGTCCTGTGACAGCAACCACCGCGTTTCACAAGCAAAAGGTTGACAGATTGATTCAGGACAATCGTCGTATCACTCAGAGAGAAATTTCAAGCATAATAGGCATTTCACATAAAACGTGTGGGTCACATTATTGCTTTGCTTGCCTATCGGAAGATCTGTGCACAGTGGGTACCCAGGATGCTGACGCCTGAAATAAAAGCACACAGACTTCTTCCGTGACGGCTTCAGAAAACTTGTTCATTGTTGGCAGAAATGTATCCAATTGTCTGGTGATTGTGTGGAAAAGTGAATAGTGGTAGTTAAAGAACACATTCTAAGGATTATTTCTGCATTTGATTTATTAAAATATTCCCATCCAAACCCAAGTAACGAATGTGGAGGCATTATTTTTCATTCAACCCTCATATTTATTTATTTACTTTATTTATAACCCTGCCCTTCTCAACTCTGTAGAGGACTCCAAGTGAGTTACATAGATAGGTAACAATTTGATGCCAAAAACCACACATAATAAAAACATAAGTATTTAAACATAATAAAACCTTAAAAACCAATTATTTAAAATCATGGAATCCGGTATCGTAGTCCGTGGCCATTCCAGTTTGTCATCACACTATGTCATCTTTTCTTATTACACTGATAGATTACTCATTGAATGCCTGGTCGAACACCCAGGTTTTTAGGCTTTTCCGAAGATCAGGAGGGGGCCCATCTAATTTCACTTGTTAGGGAGTTCCATAGCTGCAAGCTTGGTGAATTCTCAGAAATGTAAATACTTTGTGGAGGAACAAGTCATAGATGGTATCCATTGTACATCCCTTAGAATACAATTTAGAGCTGTCCCCACCCAGAACTTACAAAGTGAGAAAAAAGGGAACTGGCAGAGCTGACCATCAAGGCGTGGTACATAAAGATGGTTACAAATAGCACAGGACCCTGAAAAGAGGATGCTGTGGAGATCAAGCAAAGTTCAGAGCTCACAGAACAAGTCAATGGGAGTTCGCCATTGTGGAAAGAAAGAAGCTGAATTTGTGTTTCTATCTTCCTATGTCATTCATGTATCGAACATTAGTAGTTTAACTATAATCTTCAGCCTCTGATACAGAGAATGAATGTGTGAAGCAGAAGTGGAATCATACATTCTGATGTCAACCTTGGTGCCCCTGCAGCTCATCATTGAGCCTGCTTAGCTCAGCAGTTCTTGATTTATGTCAGTGGTTCTCAACCTTCCTAATGCCAAGACCCCGTAGTACAGTTCCTCACATTGTGGTGACTCCCAACCATAACACTTTCATTGCTATTTCGTAACTGTAATTTTGCTACTGTTATGAATCGTAATGTAAATATCTGATATTTACATTTACAGATATGTATCAGAAAATACATATCTGATATACAGGATGTATTTTCAAATCCCAAATACCCAATATGCCCAAATTTGAATACTGGTGGGGTTGGGGGGGGGATTGATTTTGTTATTTGAGAGCTGTAGTGCCTGGGATTTATAGTTCACCTACAATCAAAGAGCATTCTGAACACGACCAATGATAGAACTGGGCCAAACTTAGCACACAGAACTCCCATGGCCAAGAGAAAATACTGGGAGGATCTGGTGGACATTGACCTTGAATTTTTGGCGTTGTAGTTCACCTACATCCAGAGAGCACTGTGGACTCAAACAATGATGTATCTGGACCAAACTTGGCATGAATACTCAATATGCTGAAATGTGACCACTGGAGGAGTTTGAGAAAAATAGACCTTGACATTTGGGAGTTGTAGTTGCTGGGATGTATAGTTCACCTACAATGAAATAACATTCTGAACCCCACCAATGATAGAATTGGACCAAACTTCGCACACGGAACCCATGACCAACAGAAAATACTATGTTTTCTGATGGTCTTTGGCGACCCCTCTGACACCCCCTCGGGACCCCCACAGGGGTACCGACCCCCAGGTTGAGAAACACTGATTTATGTGGTCAAGGGGCAACCGGCAGTTCACATGTGGACTCCCAATGATTGGGAACTCTGACTACTCAAGGCTTTCATTTATGTGTGAGTCTAAGAGCTCTTCCACATAGCCATATGAGCCAGAATATCAAGGCAAATAATCCACAATGCCTCATCTGAGTCCACACTGCCATGTACTCCAGTTCAATATGGATTTTATACAGCTGTGTGGAAGGGGCCTTGGGACCCATCTACATTGCCATATAATCCAGTTTCTGATCACAAATTATCTGCTTTGAACTAGATTGTATGGCAGTGTAGATCCAGCCTAAGAAAATACAATACAACTCACCTATCCATGCAGGATATGTTCCCAGACTTACTGTGGTTACAGAAATCACAGATAATAGCATACCTTGTTGAACAAACAGCTTCTCTCAGAGTCATGCTGAAGGACCAAGAATTGTTATATTTTATCAGATGCAGGTAAACAAGACCATGAGTACCAGTCCCATGGATACGGGGGACATATTGCGTATCTGACTTCCTATTAATTCTTTTACTGCATGCATGGAGGTGAATGGATTGGATTCAAGTGGAGATGTGTAACATCAATCTTGCAAGAAAGCCTAGCCGATATTGCATAATAGAAGAGGGCTCCTTATATACAGAATTTGGAAAACACAGATAAGATAGCATAGGGAAAGGTGAACACTCCTGTGATGTTTGTTTAGCTGTTTGTACCCCAGTTCAAAAGATTTCACCTTACTTTCTGTCCCTGTAATAACTGGATTTTGAAAAATTTGGCTTGTGGTGGAAACAAGGGTTGGTGATGAAGCTTCACCTGAGGGCACTTCCAGACAGCACCAAAATCTGGGTTTTAAATGGGTGGTAAAAATGCCCAGGACTTGACTCTTAAGTCCCGACACAGTTCCAGGATTGGGTCCCAAACTGTCCTCACATGTTTCCTCTGTATTAAAACAAGATGGAAGGTGAATGGGGGATATTCAACAGAAGGGATTTTTTTAAAAAAACCACTCCATTATGTGCTGCACATGCAAATATCTTAATATAAAAATAAGCAGATTAACATGTGTGCATATACAGTCTAGCGCAAAACGGAGTGATTTTTTTAAAAAAACTTCTACTTTATTTCTCTTTCCCAAATTGTTTATTCAAGCTCTGTTTACTATTATAAAGTTTAAAATAAAGACTTTCAGATAGTTCTGATTGCTCTCCATTGGTGCTTCCTTTAAACCAACTGTGTCTGTTTGAAAGCCCGATCAACTGCTTTGGGCTTTTTAAAAGTGTAAATATGCTGGAGTAGTCTGCATGGGGGAGGGAAGGAAATCACATGATTTTCATGCGTGCAGGGATATACAGTGATGCAAATATGCACATTTTCCAGTCAGAATAAAGATATAAGCAGACCTTTTTAATACATGTTTTTCGTCCGTTGCAGCAAATCAGTGCAGATTTACCATTAGTGTCCCTTTTAACATGGTAACCGGCATTTTAGATGCTATGTAGAAGGGCCATGAGACACCTTTTCCGGAATGAAAAGTAATGCCTCCACCTTCCTAACTCCTCAGCAGATGGCTGTACTGGTATGCGGCAGGTACTGGCTTGTTCAGTAGACTCTCCTCTACAGTTCCATTTTGGTGGGAAGCCTTTGCATTGAACAATTATGTTGTAAAAGTGCGAAGTATGGAACCCTGCGCAGACGGTCGGTCAATACGACTTAAGCAACATGCAGTCATTGAATTCTTGACAGCAGAATGTGCCACCCCAAAGGAGTTTCATCAGAGAATGCAAGCTGTTGATGGTGATTGTGTTGGTGTGAATACTGTGCGTCGTTGGGCGAGTAAGTTTAAAGACGTTGAGGTGGGAACATCTGATTTGCGTGACAAAGAGTTGGACATACTGTGACAGTAACCACCGAGTTTCACAAGCAAAAGGTTGACAGATTGATTCAAGACGATCGTCATATCATTCAGAGAGAAATTTCAAGCATAATCGGCATTTCACACGAACGTGTGGGTCACATTATTGCTTTGCTTGGCTACCGGAAGATCTGTGCACGATGAGTACCCAGGATGCTGACACCTGAAATGAATGTGCACAGACTTGAACTTCAGAGACTGCATCTCACCATCGTATGACATCCTCCATACAGACCAGATTTAACACCGTTTGACTTCCATCTCTTCCTGATAATGAAAGAAGATCTGCGGGGCCATCATTATGCTTATGATGAAGACATTGAGAGAACTGTGAGATGCTGGTTGCGGAAACAGAGTGTCGACTTCTTCCGTGACGGCTTCAGAAAACTTGTTCATTGTTGGCAGAAATGTATGACTGGAGTTACACTTTTATAGAG
The DNA here is from genome assembly GCF_025583915.1 of Anolis sagrei ordinatus. Taxonomy (NCBI): domain Eukaryota; kingdom Metazoa; phylum Chordata; class Lepidosauria; order Squamata; family Anolidae; genus Anolis; species Anolis sagrei. Next base: position 89,687,884 of record NW_026846588.1, read on the forward strand.
GGGGGAGGGAGAGAGAGGTGTGTGTGTGTGTGTGTATGCCTTGAATAGCATAGGGCATTTATGACATTTGTTCCTGTGTGTGATCATTGGATTTTGAAAAAAATGGCTTGTTGTGGCAACAAGGATTGCTAAAGCTTCAGTGGAGACACCTTTTCCCCATGATAATTCTTCCTGGAGTGAATTTCCCTTCCTTAGGGACAGATTTCTCTCCCTTGTTGTCTCATCCCTATTCTTAACTAGGAGTCTTTGTAAGTCAGATGTTTGTAACTTGGGAACTGTCTGTACAATATGCACACTTGGGAGTGAGATTCTGACTTCATGTATATATCAGTGAGGTCTGAACTGGTGATGGTTAGTCAGAAGAAAAGTCTTGAGGTTGTGAGAGAGATAATTCAGTGAGCACAGTATGCTGCTTCTATATTTAAAGGCAATTTCCACTTTGAACATCATTATGAAAGTAAAAACTAAACTGCCGGTATCATAAAGCTATTACGACGATATATGGTGCAACTGGAAAATGCTGTACAGTTCTGGTCACATGTCAGAAAGGAATGTAGAAAACAAAAAGGGTTTACAATGTGAGGCCCCATCTACACTGCCATATAATGCAGTTTTAGAATGAAGATTAACTGCATTGAACTGGAATATATGAGACTACACTGCCATATAATGTAGGTCAATGCAGGTAAATTGCATTCTGAAATTGCATTATATGACAGTGTCGATGGGACCTACGTGTAGTGGTAAAGGGTCTCCTCTGGGGAAAAAAAGGTTCAACACCAAGGGCTGTTTGGCTTTGGAAAAAAATGGGAGATTCAGAAGACAGAGCTGTATAAAGCTATGCCTAACATGAACAATAGTAGAAAGGGGTAGTTTTTGTCATCTTGCAATATTATTCAAAGCAAGGATCATCTAACGTTGCTGCGTGGTGTGAGATACAGAACAAATAAAATATTTTTCTCACAGAAAAAGTAAATTAATTAGTTTATTTAAAGCATTTATATTCCACCCTTCTCACCCGAAGGGGGCTCAGGACAGAGCACAACATATAAACGGTAAATATTCAATGCCGAAACATATTAGACCATACACATACAAAAACATTAAAATCACTTATCTTGACGTTAAAATCCTCTAGTTAAAACTGTCTCAACAACCATATCAAATTTGGTTGGCATACTAAGAGTTCCTATTGTCACCTCATTACACAGTCCCAGAGGCTCGGTCCCACAACCACATTTTTTTCATCCTTCTGAAGGAGAAGAGGGAGTTCCATAGCCGAGGGGCAATCACTGAGGGGCAATCACTGAGAAGGCCCTGTTTCTTGTCCCCGCCAGACGCACCTGTGATGGTGGCGGAACCAAGAGCAGGGCCTCCCCAGAAGATCTTAATCTCCGCAGTGGTCCATAGGAGGAGATGTGTTAACCTATGAAACTATAGTTATGGCCACAGTGTGTGTGCCTTCAAGTTTTCTGTTGACTTGAAGGCACACACACTGGTGACCACATGAATTTCCTAAGAGTTTTCTTAAGCAAGGAATACTCAGAGATGGTTTTCCGCCTCCTTTTTCTGAAATATAACCTACAGCACATTCATTGGCCCATCTAAGTATTAACCAATGTTAACCCTGCTTAGCTTCTAAGATCAGATGGGATCTGGTACCTTCAGGATATTTAGTCCTGGCCATTGACTTGGGCTGCATTAAAGGGAATTAAACAAGCGCATGATTAATATATGTTCCCTCTAGTAAAAGGACCATTATACCTCCCTAAACTTGTTTCTAGGGAACATAGGCAGGAAAGTGCTTTTGTACTAATGTCTTGCTACTGAGTGTTTCACCGGCAACAAGTTGGCAATTGTGTGAACAGAATGTTGGGCTAGACTTCGATCTGTTCAGAAGGGCTCTCCTGCTATATTTATGTTTTTAATGAAACTAGACCAGTGAAGTGGTCATGATCTCCCTTACATGTTATATTTTCACATAGCTAATGTATGAATAAGGTTCCGTTGTTCTATTTTATTCAGACAATATATTTCCCAGGATAGTTCTACCCCTATTGTCGTGAGTCCAAAGATCAGTTTTCTATTCTGGGAACTCTCCAAGTCTGCAGAGTCTGTCAAAATGAAAGTAAAAGAATATACAGATGTTGCCAGAAGTTTTGAAAGCCTGGTTTTGGGGGGAAAAAGTGTTTCTAAATAATCAATGGTGTAGGACAGTGGTTCTCAAGGTATGCTCCATGGAGCACTTAGGGCTCCACAAAGCATACTGTGGGGCTCTATGGTCTCCTCCTCCCTACACTCTGCTCCTCCCTTTCAAGCTTTCCCTCCTCTTTCCTACTCCCGCTGCCTCCCTCACCCACAAAAGCCTTTTTCTTTGCCTTCCTCATCGCCCAGATCCTTTCCCCCTTGCCTTGCTTTCTTCCAAAATGCTATTTCCCTCCTATAATTATGCTTTTCCTGCATGGCAGAAGATGGTTGGACTGGATGAACCCTGGGGTCTTCAACTGAAATACTATTAAGTTTATGTTGGTCAAAAAGTTTGCCCATACCTGATATATATATATATACGATAGATAGATAGATAGATAGATAGATAGATAGATAGATAGATAGATAGATAGATAGATAGATAGAAGATAGATAGATAGATCGTGGTGCAGTAGGTTAAATTGCTGAGCTGCTGTACTTGCTGATTGAAAGGTCACAGGTTTGAATCCTGCTGTTAGCCCCAGCTTCTGCCAACCTAACAGTTTGAAAGCATTCAAATGTGAATATATCAATAGGTACTGCTCTGGCGGGAAGGTAATGGCGCTCCGTGCAGTCATGCCAACTACATGATCTTGGAGGTGTCTATGGACAATGCTGACTCTTCAGCTTAGAAATGGAGATGAGAATCAACACCCAAAGCAACACCCAGAGTTGGACACGACTGGACAATGTCAGGGGAAAACCTTTACCTTTACTATATAATATAATATAATATAATATAATATAATATAATATAGTATAATATAATATAATATAATATATATAAACTTTTGGGGGGCTCTGCGATAAACTTTTGCTTCAAAAAGGGCTCCGCAGCTGAAAATATTTGAGAATCCCTGGTATAGGAGTTCGAACATTGGACTATGACTCTGGAAACTAGGTTTTGAATCTTCACCCAGACATGGCTGGGCGACTTTTGGTACATCACATTCTGGCCCCCCATCTACACTGCCATATAATCCAGTTCCTAAATCCAGATTATCTGCTTTGAACCGGATCATATGACAGTGCCGTCTAAT